>JAHWFP010132769.1:0-54843 GCA_023313725.1 Lithobius niger
GAAAAGGTGTGCGCACGAGTGTCAAGCAGCACATGGCTGACACCAGGTGTGAAGATGAAACTAATGGCATTGCAGTCCACCTTAAGGAAATTCGGCACTGAATAAACTGGGGAGGCACCTCGACACTCCTCAAGCCCAACTCAAACATTGATGTGTGTCCAGGGACCTGCAAACCCATGCGTCAAATTTCTGCAGACAGGCAAGTTTTAGTTGCTACTGAGAAAATGGTGTACCGTCCTTGCAAGTATCAGAGGCTACGGCCCCCTCGCCGAATTCAAATTGCAGACGAACGGTCACGACGAAGCGAGCGGTGATGTAGTAACCTGAAGAAGAGTTTACTGACCCCCCCCAAAACCAGAAAAACCAGGATGTCGAAAATTTGCAAAGATATTGGGATGAATAAATTTTTTTTCTCCTTTAAAACTATGCATACAAGGTGTTAAGATGAATAGCAGTTGTATCGAACTCATTTGGTAAAAGTGTTTTAGTTACTTTTCAGCACACGCCAAGTCGACGCGCTATTAAGCCTCAATCCCCCCCCAAGTCTAATCTTTAACTTTAGTGTAGATTCTGTTTACCATACTGGCCCTATGGTAAGACGACTTGAGTATAAGGCGAATTGCCTTTTTGAGCTCATAAATTCAACAAAAATGAACTAGGACGATTATAAGGCAGACAACTTGCATCCAAGATTCTGCCAGTGCCTCTATTACCAATATAGTTGATACAGTATTATAGAATAGTTCAGCCAATGCTGATTCAGAATCATAAGTTTTAGCTTATAGTGTTTTTTTTTATTGTGGGATTCCATAACAATTTTTAAGGCCCAATTTTGGTTATATTTTATTTTTTGCTGTATAATTCAAAAACGTTTGAGCTACTGATTTCTGGTTAGAACCAATGGATAACTCTTGAAAAAACTATTAGAATGGTATATTCAAACTTCAATATCGGTAAAAGATTGGTCGAGTAATGGATTTGGTCGCGAATATAAGACGAAGATGCAGTTTTAATCAAACAAATTCGGGAAAAAATACCATATTATATTCGGGCCAGTACGGTATACTTGAAACTACAAAACCGTAATAAATAAACAATACTAACACTTAAACTTACACAGTATTGGGGAATTTTCGAAAGTTTTAAAGGATTTGGTGTTGTTTTCTTCCCTTCGTATTGTCTTCATCAACAAACTTAGATGTGAACCAGAAAAAAACGCGTTGCTGATGGCCTGAGGAAGACAGTAGAAAGTGACAAAAACAACTTCTTCAAAACTGTCGAAAATTCGCCAATACTGTGTAAGTTGAAGTGCTAATATTGCATTTTTGAAATTGTGTGTTGTACGATGGAAAGCCACCAAAACTGCGCAACCTATTTCAGTGTTGCATCGGGCCCAACGCCAGAAAAATTTATAGCTTTCTGCAACAATTAGGGCTTTCTTTCTGCAGTATTAGTAAGCTTATTTATGAAATAGAAGTAAGATTCTACAAGGTGTGCCACTGTTGGTTCTGTGTCTGCCGTCAGCCATCGTTTTAGAAAAAAATGGGTTTACTGCAGCCCTAACCTTATTATCAGCTACGTGGTTGTCAAATGTCAACTACCGGCAATTAGAATTTATATGCTTTCATCAACAGTGGCATTAGTTTTATTGGCGGAGCGAGCGAGCGAAGTGAGCGAAGCATAGCCTATAACGGACACCAAATTGCAAAATGTTGGTTGGTCCGTTGGTCCGTTGGTCTGTTGGTCCGTTGGTGTGTTGGTTGCACATTTTTAGTCTGGGTGGAGCCCAAACGAAAGGTCGGATTGGAATGAAATTTGGTACAATGCTTGATACCCTAAACAGTATTGCTGAGCCAAAATTTGACGTAAATCGAACAATTATTACGGGAGAAATAACAAATTTTCGAATTTATTTCTAACACTCACCATTGTAAATTTGGAATCGTGAATAGTTAAGGAATTCCGACGAAGCATACACTGTGCTGTTGGTAATCAAGTGAACTTTAAAAAAAAAGCTAAAATAAATCATCATAGCTTCCTTACAGCTACCAATCTTTTTTGACATAACTCAACGAAATAATAACATTTGATCATAACACTTTAACCACTAGAGGAAGACAAGCAAATGGGAAAAAAACAGAAGGATTCGTTAACGACTCACATTCGTTTCATGTAAACCAATGCTGTGTAAAAGAATGCTTCCAGGAATTCAGCCAACATAGCAACCAAAGTGGCGTTGACGCTATCATCGGGAATCTCAAATTTGAAACATCAAATCGCCGCTGCAGGAGGAAACCGTTCATATAATACGACAGTACACAGCAGACTACGTATTTATATCACAACACAGAACAATAATTTGGCTTCGTATTGTAATTTCAAGATTTCTAGATTGCTATGGAAACTACACTCTCCATCCCATGTTGCCAGAACAAATAGGCCTAACATCGAACCCAATAGGCCTAATTTCTCTACTGTTGTCGCTTACGAAACTAAAACGGGACTAACAATAAGGCTTAAAATTAGGATTTAGAATTATTTAAATTCTATGTTTACAGCCAAGCTAACACCGGCTGATCAACAATTGTAATAATTCCAATTAAAATAAAAATATTAGCGTTTGGCGTTACAGTACGTGCCAGAGGTGTGCACTTCAACATTGTCGTAGAAGGCAGCGTAGAGAGCCGCGGATGTTTCGAATCTTTTGAGTGTTGTGAAGTACTATCGTTACTGGTGATTGTTTAGCTTGCAATTAAATGCTTTATTGTTAATATTTTAAATCTAGGACAGATACTCTGCAATAAATATAAACAATGTAAGCATTATTGACGGTGGCACGTTCTTCGCCAGCTTTACCACGGCGGCACGTTCTTTGCCAGCTTAACCACGGCGGCTAACGTTGTATTTTACAACGGCGGCGACGGCGCAAAGAGGCTCCAAATAACGAAACGGATACTAAATATGGGTGCAAACGAAAGTATCTTAAAATTAATATGAAACGTAGCCTAGCTAAAATGTAAAAAACACCAGTAAAAAGCTTCAGCTCAACTGTAGCCGAATGAATATTGCCCCGAGCTTTATAAGAACCATTAGCAAACATTGCAAAGCCATTATAATGAGAGGAAATAGAAATTTAAAATAAATTTTTCTTCGCTCCGCCTACAATAGGCCCAAAGCCTGTTTCCTAGTAAAAAATTAAGGTGCTCTTCAACAAAAATTGTAAAAATCTGCTAAGGTGACACCAATTGTTTAAGAAAATATCTAGAGAAACAACTTTGTGGTGGTACTTTAGTGAACAAATTAAATCATTTTTACCGTCAATAATTTAAGGCACTCACACGTCAACCTTTACAAAAATAAATACGTAATCAGTCGCCACGTGGCCAGTAAACATGAAAATTAGTTTGATACTTCCGGGAATCTACTCAAGTGAGAAAAGGTTGTAGCAATTTTAGTGCTATTTCAGGTGTACTCATTTATTGTGTTGTTCTGCTCTCCAGTTTGGAACAGGTAGTGGTTTCTATAGGCTACTGAAATATTAATTAGTTATCCCTTAAATTCTGAATGGAATACCACAAACCGTTTGATTCTATCTAGTATACTTCCAGAGATAGCCTACAATACTTTGAGCTTAGGGATTTGTTACTGCAGTTGCCATTTTGGCAACTAGCCCATAAACTGATGTCATCATCTGTTGAATTTTCTTCGCTATTTGGTGACTGGCTGACATTGCTGAAGCTTGCAACACGTGCTTATACATCAAATGTTTTAACATTGCAATGTGTAGTCTTACATATAAGCCTAATCTTCACCAGTGTTTGTCGGCGGTCACCACTTGCCAAATGGCAACTGGCTACGGACAAGGGGTAGGCCTACGTTAGTTATGATTGCTACTCACCAAAATAGCGATTGCAGGAACAACCATGAAAATAAAATTTTCGCGTCTCAGGAATAATAATAGTAACGAACGATTTGTGCCACAGTATTTATAATTTTCAAACACCGCGTTAACCAATTTTCAGTTAAGTAACTGAAAATGTATTCAAATTGGAGAGTTGTAATGCCACAATAAGGGTTAAGGCTAAAAGACTACCAAAAACTGTTTCAACCCTTTTCAATATGGGTTGAATCCCATACGATCTTCCAAGAACCCGTAAACTAGGACACAGAACGTAGTAAGATTCCTCAAGAGCCTGCCATAATCCTGTAATGTCCTGCAAGAACCTATCAAATATCCTGTAGGATCTGGTTAGATCCTTACAGGATATTTGTTAGGTTCTCGCAGGATCTGGTAAGATCCTACAGCATATGGGATAGGTTCTTGCAGGATCCTACAAGATCTGATAAGATCAACAAGACCCTACCATAATCCTATAGGATCTTGCAAGAACCCATAAACTAGGCTATAGGACCTGATAAGATCCTACAAGATCCTGCAATATACTGGCAGGATCTTGCCAGAACCCCCAAGATTCTACAGGATCATGCCATAATACTGTAGGATCTGGTAGAATCATACAGCATATTTCATAGGTTCTTCTAGGATTTTACAAGATCTGGTAGGTTCCAACAAGACCCATAAACTGGGCTGTAGGATCTGGTAAGATCCTGCAATAAACGTGAAGGATCTTGCAAGAACCAGTAAGAACTTGACCAAGAACTTACAGAATACTATCGTAAAAATCTTACTGAGATCTTGTAAGATCTGAGGCAAAGACAAGATCTTACAAGATTGTTACTAAGATCTTGTACGAGATCCTGCAGGATCTTTGCCTCAGATCTTACAAGATCTTAGTAAGATTTTACGGTTGGATCCTGTAAGATATAAAACAGGATCCTGGCAGGATCTCAACATGGGTGTTCATTATGCTGGTTACAGTTTGCAATTGACTGTGCCAATAATGCAACTAGGATTGGAAACAGGGTACCATTTAGGCCTAAGCCATTTACAATTTGTCCTAGCCCTTAAGTCGGGAACTTTACTTCCACTAAATACCTCTCTATTCCACCATATATTAGAACATGGTTTATAGCCACAGACAGGCAAGAGTACATTGATATATTTGGACAAGTAAGGCCAGACTACAGAAAGAATTCAGTTAGAAACTATTCCCATGTGAAGATTGTGGCAAAGCTCAATATCAGAGGTACTATCTTAGTCACAATGGAGACAGACAATATATATGATTATATATTTAACCCTACAACGGTCAACTTATTTTTTTAACTTTGACGGCCATCGGTGGTCCCAAGATACCCCTACCTAATTAGCTGTACAAAATAGTCAAAACTTCGGTTTCATAATTTTTATTTGATGAACACACTTTAAAGAGGCTAATTATCAAGTGACACGATATATTTAAAAAAAAATAAAACTAGGTTTTATAAAAATAGAAAGCTATTGCTTACATTTATTTTGTGTCAAAAACTGTACATTGGCAAAACTTCACAAATCATAGTTATCAGAACAAAAAAAACTTTAAAAAAATATATGAAGGAAAATTATCTAGAAAAGTATGTAGAAATAATCAATTCACGTTTGAAAATCAAAATTGTTTCATAAAACCATTTTTTTTGTCAAACAAAGGGCTGCAGCTTACTTTCTTGTTACATTAAAAACCGTCCTACGGCAAAGTTCTGCAAAACCTATATTGTGGGGGAAAAAAAACCTTGGTCAGGTCAAAAATCTCTGGAAATGTTCAATATATGCTAGAAAACCATGTCCAAGAAAATTGTGGGTTAAAAAAAATCTTTTTTGGTAAAATTTTGCGAAATACTATTTGTGGTGGTCCCGTGAGACCCCGTTGGTCGTTCTAGGGATATGCAATGAGTGTGGAAAATGCACAAAGCAATATTCAAACACAGTTTAATTCTTTAGTAGTCAAGACTACATTTATCAAGAGTGTGAGATCCCTGTAAAGGCCCTGCATGACTGAGACTGGATAACGAACTCGCTCGCACATCAAGTTTATGGGGTGAGGCCATATGCATGCTGATTTTAGAGAAAAGCTTTGTCATTGTCGAAGGCTTTTATGTGTTTATTGAGGAACAGACCTATCTGTGCTCATACCAAATGAAGAGAAATTATATACATGCATCATTTATTGGAAAGTCTACCCATATACTGTTATAGCCTAAACATAATAGTCAGCACTCAACATAACATAACATAACATAACATAACAGAACTAAGTGTGTTGTGACTAATGGAGTACTTCTGATAGGCCAAATGTGCTATCAGGAGTCTCACAAGGTTCTGTCTGCGGGCCTTTCTTTTTCATTGTGTATTTAAATGACTTGAAGGATATTATTGGAAATGATGGGTCGGCTTATGCTGATGATAGCACTTTGTTAAGGAAAGTCTTCACGCATCTTGATGCTTTTACCCTCCAACTATTATTAATCGTGTTAGTGAATTGTGCTCCACATGGGCAATGGGTATACAGCCTCCTAAATCTGCAGTTAAGTCGGTTACTCGAGGGAAAACTCTAGTGATTTTTAACTATAATGTTGGAAGTGAAAACCTGCCTGGAGTTAAAGAATTGAAAATTCTTTGAGTTACCCTTAATAACCCTAGAAATTGGGATACCCACATAGGTAACATTGCAGGTCGTGCTGCAAAGCAGTTACGCTTTTTGAGTAGGATACTATGTGGTTTTAACTACACCTACCAAACTCATTGCATATGAAACCATGGTCAGGCCAAGGTTCGAATATGCTCATGCTGTTTGGGATCCCTATCAGCATTCTTATATGGACAGGTTAGAAGCCGTTTAAAAGGTGGCTGTTAGGTTCATTGAGAACGATTTTAGTTCATTTTCTAGTGTTAGTGCAATGGCGGAAAACCTCAGCCTACAGGATTTTTCTGAGCGTAGAACTAACATTATGTTTACTCTTCTTCACAAAATTGTACATGGAAATATCATTTTTAATGCTGAAGATCGTTTGACTAAGCCATACTTTTGTGACAAGAATGTTCATGCTTTTTAACTTTGTGTTTGTTTAAACTACAGACGTTTTCAAATACCCCTTTTTCCCAAGAAATGTCACAGAGTGAAATAACCTGCTGAAGGAGTGTGGGAATAATTCAAAACTTTGTAACTTTAAATCCTCTCTTGAGAGAGTGGCCTGCTGAAAGCACATTTGTTATCTTCTGTGTTTTAATTTAATTTTTCTAGCTTGAAATGTGCAGTCGTGGGCGTATTAAAATAGGAGTTGAAAATCGTCTAGTTTTGTTAAAAAAGCTCGGATCCTGACATAAACCTCATAGTTCTCCTGGTGTTCATGTTTTAAAGATACAGTGGCTAATGTGAGAATGCGTGGGCGGTAACCAAACCCGTTGTATTCGTCCTAAAGAAATAATTCAGTCAGAAATTTCAAAATTATTTAGCAAAAAGACATCAATATTTATAGTATGTTCTAATGAAAAAAATATTTTAATTGTAATGTGCACGTGAGTCAAAAAATATAAATATTATTATTCTTATTATTATTAATTAATTAGAAATTTTATCAACACATACAAAACCTTATGATCATGATTAGGAAAACTATTCCGACGCTTTATAAAGTAAAGGGGCTGTTAGATATTAAAAATAAAAAAGTATTTTTGAAGCACTGATAATGTCTAAAATTAAATATGGACTGATTATTTATGGCACTACAACTAACAGTTATATGATTCAGTTACAATCATTAGTGAATAAAGCAATAAAAGTTTTATTTAAAAATGAAAAATTAAAAAAATGCCAAAGAAATATATAGCTACTATAATATGTTAAATATTGATAACACATTAAAATGGATATACATAACAAAATATTATCATTGTGAAGAATTTAAAATTAAACTTAAAAGAAGTGTGAGAAATGATAATAATTGGTTGGAATTACCACGTTGGAGAAATAACTATGGAAAGAGGGGATTAAATTATGTTTTACCAAATATATTGAATGATTTACCGGCTGGCTTAAGAAATTTAACTAACAAAAAGGAAGTAAAGAAAAAGGTTAAGGAGTGGTTAATTAAAGTTGACTAAATTTGCTTATCATGAAAATGAAAGTAGAATACTAAACATTGATGCGAGCTAAAAAAATTTCTACTAATCTTTATTTTATTGTACTATTTGTATTATTCTTATTTACACTATATGAAATTATATTAATTGTAAGAAAAAATAAATTAATTTATTATATTATGTTGTCTAAAGTTGATAACCATTGCTTTGCACATACAAATTCGTATGAATTTCGTGCCTGTACGGAACATCTTGTAATTGAATAAAGCAGATTATTATTATTATTATTATTAACATTTGCAGTTGAGTTAATTTGATGTGGCATTGAAGCAATGCACAGGCTTTTCTATGCTAAGCGTTTCACTTTCCATTGTTACAGATGCAAGGTAATAGAGATCGTTCCAGCATTGTTGTTTGTATATGCACACACAACAAAACCGACAAAAGGACAGACATTTCCATAGGCCTAGTTGGTAATCGAAAAGGGACGGTAGGAGGGGGTGGTGGTGGGGGGGGGGGGGAGACTAAGATCGCCTGTGGCCTCCCAGCCTACACAAACATAAAAATTACTAATGAAGTGACAGGTGTATTAAATGTTTTGAGTCGAAATATAAGTTGTGAAGGAGGGAATTTGGGGGAGAGAAGCCAGGGCTTCTTTCAGGCCAATAGCAATATATTTGTTTTTAAATTTATTTCCTGTAGTTTTAGCTGAAGTAAATTATGTGTTGATGATATAGCTTAATTTTGAATCTTACATGAAACGAGTGAGATCCGTTGCTCACAGCAATACACGTAAACAAAGTAGTGTAGAATTAAAAAAAAAAAGTAAAATAGAATTTCGGAAACATGGAAGTTAGTTTCAAACCAGGCTTGACAAACAAGTCTATTGAAAACAAACTTTAATACTGCTCCTTGTGCAATACACTTGTTTTGTTGATTTTTATAAATGCAATGTTTGCATTTTTGACTCTTTAAACACGAAAAGATCGAGTTAGATCGACTGGAAACAAAATTTTTTTTACAGTTAATAAAAACATAAATCTCATTTTTCAGTATGTGAAATGGCCTAATATTTTTTCACCTAATGGCCAAGTAGCATGAATTGGCAGGTCAGTTAGTATTTGGTCCACTGTCCGGGATTTAGGATCATTGCCTCCACTTGGTTTAGGATACTTTCAAACAAGTTCAGAAAATAATGTTGCTTTTGGTGGTATTCATCCCACTTTTCCTGAAGAGCTAACCAAAGTTCATCTTCGTTTGAGCAACCAATCAAATTTACTTCACGATTTAATTCTGCCCAGAAGTTTTTAATCGGTGACAAGTCCGCTTCTTTTAGAAGCCATTCCAAAACGTTGACGTGGTTTACATTTAACCAGGTTTGGACGATGCGGGCAGTTTGGATCGGTGATCTATCAAGCTGGAAAATCCAATCATAAACATACACAGCTTCCTCTGATGGTTGCATATGGTTTTGCTGGACATCAACGTAGTGGTTCGAATTGAAGCACCCTGCAGTTAGACGAACTAGTGCACCGGGACCATGCTGCCCAATCATAATTACAATCTTTGAAGTTAAAACCTCCGCAAATGTTAAACAATAAACTGTACCCATTGGATCCAAACGTGAACTGAACGTCAAATTTCAAACATAGAAGTCAGATAAATTATTTTATTTGAGTGGAATTAGCTAGTAATAAGAAAGAGTAATTAGCTTGAAATCAACGATGTTGAGATACCTATTTCGTATTGAAATTTTTTAAGCTCTGAAAGAGGACTTTCTGTTGTCTACTCGGTAAACCCCATTGTTCTATACGTTTTCCAAATTTTTCTGCCGCATTCATATATTGTATTCTATACCAGAAAACGTCCTTTAATGTCTCAGGTAAAAGAAGCAGTAGCTAGCCCACTGAAAATGTATTGAAGTTGAACAGCAATCAGAGACCAACAATTAGACGTCACGCAAGGCCAACAATCTGAACTTGATGGGCGAAATGCTAGGACACTTCTAGATGAAAAAAAAATTACCTGTCATTGTGAGGCCGGGTTTACACAACGACAATTTTCTCGCTTACTAGCTTTTACTTGGTTAATACTAAATATGCTGGTTGCTTCTCACCTTTATCGGAGCATGCGGCTTTCGAGTTGTCTATACGTGGTAACCATGGCAACAATGCGGACGCAAATCTCCTTCTCGTGCCTCGCGACACGACGTACGATGCGTGCAACATGACAGTGTCGAATAATGACATCTAGATAACAATTTTTACTGCAGTACAAGACGACGTACAGATTTCAGAATGCCGGCATTTGATGGTTTGTCTTCGATCTGATAACCCAGAATTGGACGCCATGTTGGATTTTGAATTCTCGCTCCGAATAGCTATTTATTCTGCAGTCGTTTGATCACTTCTAGAAGCTGTTTTTTCAGTGAGAATAGCAAATTTTGGAAATAGCGTGAAATGGCAACAATGTTGTAGCAATGTTTAAAATGACTGTTGCTCTTTGTTCTTTATCCGTGTTGTTATTTATAATACATTTAATTTGTTGTCTATTACCACATTTATTTAATAAAACATTAATCGTAAATGACTAATGGTTGCCAAGCAAATAGCGTTAGGCGAGCAGAATGTCTCCTTGCGCAAACACGCCCTGAGTCCGGGAAGTGAACCCATATCTTTGGATGTGGCCTCCACATCACTACACCATTTGTCCAGATTTGGAGATTGGGATATCCGGCACCCCTGTCGTCATACAATTGCTGACGGTAATTTGTATGACAAGTAAGCAGCGATCTTGATAGGTCAAGTTAGCACAGCGGTTTAGTGCATTGGAGGCCACATCCAAAGACCCGGGATCGGTTCTTAGACTCATGATGACACTTATTTTTTTCGTTAATATTACTGTTCACTTTTCATCCTTGACAGTTCGCACAATGTAAGCTCTATTGTGTTGCTTACTTCTATTATTTACTGCCATTTTCGTTTTTTTACCCAAAATAACAAAAACAACACCAACGCTTTCTGATGTCTTCTATCTGCAATCTGATAAATGCTAATAATTTATCTACTCCCGAAATAGTAATCGGTACAAAACTGAACTTGTTTACGGAATTTGATCGAGTTTATATCGTGTAAATGTTGTGCAGCCTTGGGTAAATTATGCCTCAAAAGGTGTAGCCAGCTGTTCGACCTGTACCATTGCATATGCAACCTTAAGAGCAGCCAACGTAATTTGTCTTTAACCTGTGGCAGTGCTCAGCATATAGTTGTTTTAAAAAGTTGAAGTAGGGCCTAGGTAAAATCAAACTCTTGAAAACTGGTCCTTGTGTAGTTTTATAGCAGGATGCCAGCCAGGATTGTGTGAGAGACTATCATCATCCATCACCAACTATAAGAACTCTTTAGGCCTATTCTGAATATTTTTCTTCTGCCCCTGCCATAATCTGAGGTTTCCCAGTTTGAAGCCCAAGTTTGAAGCCAGTGTGAAGCCCTTTACTAGATTACTTTCATCGTCCAAATATGTCTGGTATGATTCAAAATTAAGCCGTCTCTCAAACACATAATTTAGTCCACCTGTAGCTCCAAGAAATACATTTTAAAACAAATATGTTGCTATTGGCCTGGAAGAAGCTGTGCATGTGCTTACCCACCTCCTTATTTTTTGATACCAAACTTTTAATATACCTGTCAATTCTGTTGTAATTGTTATGTTTGAGTATGTAAGCAAGTCGACTACCTTTTTTTATCTTCTCTATTCCTCTTTGAAGAGAAGTATTAGCTTGAATAGGAGACAAAGGGAGATCTTCGCCTTCCCCACGTCTCCTCCCCTCAATGAGAATTTTTTTTATTGATAACTGTAAAAAAAAATGTTGTTTCCAATCGATCTAACTGGATCTTTTCGTGTTTAAAAATCTAAAAAATGCAAACATTGTATTTCTAAAAATCAACAAAACAAGTGTATTGCACCAGCAGCAGTATTAAAGTTTGTTTTCAATAGTCGCGTTTGTCAAGCCTGGTTTGAAACCAACTTTCAGTTAAATTTTATACCTCATGTTTCCGAAATAAAAGGAATATTTTACCTTATGTGATTTTAATTCTACACTACCTTTTTTTACGTGTAACCAGTATGCTGGCAAATTTCTTACAAAAAAGCAATGCTGTTCGAATTTATATAATTTTTTTTAATGTTGTGAGCAATGGATCTCACTCGTTTCTTGTAAGATTCAAAATTGAGCTATATCATCAAGACATAATTTACTTCAGCTGAAACTACAAGAAATAAATTAAAAAGCAAATAATTATATTGCTATTGGCCTGAAAGAAGCCCTGGCTTTTCTTCCCCTCCCCCCCCCAAACCCCCTCCTTTGCAAATTCCTTTTCGACTCAAAACTTTTAATACACCTGTCACTTCCTCAGTAATTTTTGTGTTTATGTAGGCTGGGAGGCCATGGGCGATCTTATTCTCCCCCCCCCCCCCCACCACCCCTCCTCCGATTCCTTTTCGATTGCCAACAACAACTAGGCCTATGGAAATGTCTGCCCTTTGATCGGTTTTGTTGTGTCTGTATAAACAAACAACAATCGAAGGATCTCTGTTGCCATGCATCTGCAACAATGGAAAGTAAAACACTTAGCATAGAAAAGCCTGTGCATTGTTTCAATGTTGAATCAAATAAACTCCACTACAAATGTTAATAATATTAATAGTAATATTAATAATAATAATATTAATTATGTTCAACTTATCTGTATTTTTTTTACTCACGTACACATTACAATTTAAATATTTTTTCATTAGAATATACTATACAATACATATTGTTATCTTTTTGCTAAATAATTTTCAAATTTCTGACTGAATTATTTCTTAAGGACGAATGCAAGAGGTCTTTTTAATGCTCACGATTTCTCATATGAGCCACTGTATCTTAAAAACACAAACACCTGGAGAAATGTGACATTTAAAGCTTTCCAACGGTGTACTATATGTCAGGATCCAAGCTATTTTAACAAAACTAGACGATTTTCAAAAACCTGATTTAAATGTGCCCACGACGGTACATCTGTAAATTTAAAAAAAATTAATTTAAAATTTAATTTAATGCATGCTGGATGAACACAGGGGAAGTATGATACATGTAGAAAAGCCTACTTGTGTTGAATTGACATTACGTAACACCCATGCCGGAGAGAAGCCATGCAAATGTGAGTTACCTGAACACACATTGTGGAGAAAACCCATATAAATGTGAAATGTGTGGAAAGGCTTACATGTGTTCTGCCATACTCTACACAATGTACCCGTACTGGAGAAAGGCCATACCAGTGTGAGATATTCTGGAGAAACACTATAGACATGTGAAAGGTATGGAAAAGTTTACATGTGTTCTGTATTAACCATACCATGCAACTATACTAGAGATAGACCATTCAAGTGTGAATTATACGAACTATGCTTATAGCACTAATATCCTACTCATTTTTTCTCCGCGGAATTGCAGACATGATGAATGAAGCAGACATTTCGAGTGGACTTAAGCTAAATTTCCCGAAGTTGAATGACCGGAACTACCGGACATGGAAATTTGACATGTGGATGTTTTTTAATGAGAGAGGTAATTTTTAATGAGAGAATGCATTTGTAGATATGAAAAATCCTGAGGTAGCCCCAACTGATGCTGAGGAAACTGCACACACAGGTGCTACCCGACAATTTCGATTCAGAGCAGCCAGAGCCCTAGCAACAATAGCCTTCGGCGTAGAAAACGAGCTGAAGACTTTAATTTGCAACTGCCAGACAGCCAATGAAGCATGGGAGGCACTGAGTGCCATTTTTGAACCTGTGTCACGTGCACTCATTGGACATTTGCGTAAGGAAGAATTTGTTCTCATGAAGATTCAGACAGGAGAATCGATGGCGAAATATTTATCACGAGTTTAAAATGCAGTGACTGACTTGGCTGACGCTGGGAAGATGATAGATGATGACGACCACGCGTATCAAATGACTTGTGGTCTTCCAAAGGAATGGGACTCAGTAGTAGCGCGATTGTACACATTGCATGATGGAGGAGTTCACACCGAAAGTCATCAAAGAGAGTCTGCTGACAGAGTATGAATGCAGAATCCCAATCACCAAGAATCTAGCGAGTGAACAGGATCACACGCACGCTATGTCAACACCTGACGAAACTGTACATGTACCTCGAAGAGACTTACCAAAGTGGACCGAGATGAAGTTGTAGCATAACCACCTGAACCATATCAGCTTACAAACCATCAGGAAGATGATAAAATATGAACGAGTGAGAGGAGAGAAAAATTTGTCAGCCGACAATCCTATTTGTGAAGCATGCTGCCTGGGTAAGTCAACTCATGTCACCATTATGGAGAAAAGTTCGAAGGTCCTGTTAACTCTGGTATGCTCCGATGGCTGGAGTCCTTTACCTGTAACGTCTATTGCAGGAGAATGCTACTTTGTATCATTCATTGATGATTTCTAGAGACGATGGGTAATCTACACGATGACGACTAAACATAAAGTGTTTCAGTTATATCTAGGCAGTGCTGAACGAGAAACTGGACGAAAACTGTGGCGATTATGGACAGACATTGGGCTGGAATTTTGCACAGGATATTTCAATGATGAATTGACCCGCCTAGTGATACGAGCTGAGAGGACAAATATTTACAGCCCACAAGTGAATGGAGTCACAGAACGTCTCAACCATACTCTATTAGACACTGTGCTGGTATCTTCAAAACTCTAAGGCGAATGGTAGGCTGAATTAATTCATGTGGCAGTGTATGTCAAGAACTGAGTCGCACATTCTGCCCTGGATGGAGACATTCCCAGTGCACTATATTTTGGTAGGCAACAAAGCACTGGACATTTGCGGTGAATAGGATCGCTATGCTTTATTCATTATTGGTTGCAGCCAAGATCAAGATTAGGAGAACTCGTAGAATATGCCAAAGGCACACGAGGCTACTGTGTGTGATGCCCGGATGAAGGAAAGCATTACATACGTGAATCCTAAAGCGTCCGATTCGACGAAAAACGAAATGGAAGCAAAGCATTAAGAAATGCCTAGAAGGAGAGACATATCGACTTCAGCCTTCAAGAAGAATAACTGACTGTCAAGACAGGAAGATATAACTCTCGCCCACGATGCCCAACAAGGCAGCAAGAGTCAGCCCAAGAGGAGGAATTCGTGAAGTTTCACTTAGAAGAACCACCAAGCGGTCTTAAAGGATAAAGGATAGCGGATAAAGGATTTTTGTACACGTAGACTGACATAGAGAACGAGTGGAAAGAGAACCCACTCACAAAGTCGATGCCTAATTGCCAATTATTCCACCAACACAGAAATCCTCGATAACAAGGAGTTACATGGAACAAGCAGCGGCAATTCTCGTTGAAACAAACAAGCCCCAGCAAGGTTGGGAAAGAGAAGTGGCTATTAGACAATTGGGAAAAGAACCAGGTAGAGCAGACATTTATTACACGACAAAGGGCCACGACAAAGGTCAGTATAAGAAGTTAGCATGTAATGTGTCAAATACCAGTTGCCCTTTGACCACGCCGCATTCGATTTCAGTGTAAAGAACACCACACCTGCAAATGGGAATCCAGTGGACTGTGACACACCACCATCCCCAGCCAAAGTAGCAACCACCCAAGAGATTTGTCAAGAAATCAGGAGCGAAACTGACTTGCAAAGAAACCCAACAAGATCAGAGAAATACAATTCTGAGGAAGATGATCTTCTCTCGTTTGAAGACGTTCTTGGACTAGACACAGCAGGCCTATGTACAGAAGCATTCATAGCCACAAGTTATGAAGAGGCTATGCAGTCTTCAGAAGCAGAAAACTGGAAGAGAGCCATGCAGAAGGAGATGGACACTCTCAAACAGAGGAAGGTATATACTACCGTGAAAAAATCCACTAGAAAAAAATACCATCGGATCACGATGGGTACACCAGAAAAAATTAATCATGGTTTTACCACGGTTCCAAAACCTTGGTTACCATGGTTACCATGGTGCAACCATGATTTAACGTATGGTAAAGTTGGACAGCCTTACCATGGTTAACTTATGTTATAATATGTTTGAACCATCCGCTAGATTGAGGTGTAACCATAATTTAACCTACGTAAAAATACAGTTAAAACTGCACTCACCATTACAATAAAACAGTAGTGTGGCTCAGGTCAAACCTCTGTTAAAGCACCCTTAAAACCTTAGATCAAATTATGGAACAACCATCAATAAACCTATGTTAAAATATGCTTTGATGCCTGTTAAAATACAATCATTTTAAAGTTTAATGTATGTAAAGCACAGTTGAACCTTAAGTAAAATTAAGGTATATGCATATTAAACCTACACTGAAATATGCAAAGCCTGCAGTAAGCAACAGTACCAATGCCTAGTGTTAAAAAATGTCTAGTATTTAATGCTAGGTGTGTTACGATACAACCTATGTTAAAGCATGGTAGAGCAAAACGGCAAAAAAAAAGAATTTTTCTAGTCATTATCATTCTGCTGTTATAGTTGCTTATATTAGTTCTACCTGTACCTTTTTTATATACAGATACTATACGCAATGCATTGCACTTACCACTACACAAATACAATATATCCTGGCCGTGATCCCTGCTCTTGTTGCTTGATAAGCTTTGCAGTGGTGGATCAGCCTTATATAGACACCCAACCATTAAATGGTAAAAGTTATGGGCCTAAGATTTATACTTTAGGTATTTCTGCTAAAGTTAAGCCAGTTCTGACTTGTCTTTAAACAATTAATTGTTTTAAACAGTAAGAGCCTTTTTAAAAGCAACTAACGTCTATACATAATATAAGAAGTGTCATAATGTCACATTTTTTATGTCTTTCATAATGAGCATATATACATACGTACATATGTTTCAGTATGGTATAATGATGAAGAAACCTCTTTTTAAGCATGGTAGTCCACTTCAGATAATGGTTTGACCTATGTTAAACCATGGTACAGCTACCAAAGCATCGAATGTAGAGATATTGAGTTTGTTAGTCTTCTGATTAAATCAAAGTGTAGATACCACGGATGTAAATGTGGGGTGTATTTCTTTATGGTAAAATTGTATTTAAATCTTGGTTTAACCATGGTATTAACAGTGGACTAATGGAGGGTTCATGTAGGTATACCAACTAAGGACGTTCCATGGTTCTATGTTTAGCTTACTTACCTCATGTAAGTGTGGTTTTATAATGGTAAATCAATTGCATCATTACGGTAAAAAACATGATTTATTGAAGGTACAGAAACCAAGGCTATGAAAGAGGGTTGTTTTGCATTTCGGTTAAACTGCTTTTATATTTTCTTCAACCCGTGATATCATTAGTGGGAAACTGCAGTTTTATGTAGGTAGACCAACCAAGGAATCATCTTCTTCACCTCATTTTTTTCTTGGTTTTCAGTGAAATACTTGCATAATTATGGTAGTTAGCCATGATTTAATCAAGGTGCAGAACCCAAAGATATCAAGGTTGGATTGTGTTACACTGGTTTAATGGTATTTATATTTTGGTTAAGCATGTTATAACTGTTGGATAATAAAAACTTTATGTTGGTAGACCAATCCAGGACGCATTTTTCTTCAGTTAATAATAAAAGATTGAAACATTTGCATAATCATAAGGTATTTAACCACGATTTAATGAAAGTGCAGAAACCAAAGATACTAAGATTGAGTTGTTTTGTTTCGTGATATAAATACAATTAAACTACAGTAATCCCATTAATGATACCGTGGTGGTCCACGGTATCATTAATGGGATAACTGTAGTTTGACGTAGGTAGACGAACAAAAGAGTACTTATTTTTTTACCACGTTTTTTTTTGTTTTAAAACAGTGAAACACACGTATAATTATGGTAGTAACTATGATTTGGTCCAGGTGCAGAAACCAAGGAAACCAGGGCTGGGTAGTTTTGCTCCATGGTTTAATTGTATTTATATTTTGGTTAAAGTTTATTATCAACTTGGGTAATAGAGGTTTTATGATGATCGACTAATCCAGTATGTATAAGTTTCATTATTTGGTACCACATTTGATCTTAGTTTTACAATAGTAAAACACTTGCATAATTATTGTAGTTAACCGGGATTTAACCACGATCTAATCAAGGTGGAGATGTCATGGTCGAGTTATTTTGCTCCATGGTTAAACTGTATTTATGTTTTGGTTAAAGCATGTTATCAAAAGTGGGATAATACACGTTTTGTAAAGGTGTATAACTAAGGATGTATTAAGGTTTTAAATTTCGATACTTCATTTAATCTTGACTTTACAATGGTAAAAGAGCAGTATAATAATAGTAAACCAAGATGAAATCAAGGTACAGAACCCATGGATATCAAGGTTGGGTTATTTTTCCCCATGGTTAGACTGTATTTTTATGGGGGGAGATGAGGCTTAATGGCGCGTCGACAGCTTGGTCATTAGCGCCAACCTCAGTCACAGTGCAGTGGTCCGGGTTGCCACTACACCACACATTACAGAGATATTATTCAAACCCCTAACCTAAATCTTGTCATACATCTGTACCTCCTGCAAAAATTGAAAAACACCGGACAGGAGGACAGACTTATCGCTCAATTGACGCACAATGTCATGCGGAAGATGGAAACGACGACGAAAACCATCAAGATGGCAACAATCAACAAGGAAGTGCCAAACTGTAAGTGGCCACCAACACCAATAACATTCAGGAGGGTCAATCCCCCGCAAAAGGAAACAGTGAGTAAGTTGAGTGTGACCAATGCGCAAACGGGCCAACACCACCTCCTCACGGCGACTGTGGCGACACGCCGAGTGCCATTCCTCAACAGTGCCTTTAATAGCTCGTAATTTATTGCCGTCCTGTCTATCCCACGAGGCTTGCCAAAAAGCGTGTAACCTCAGACGCAGAGTTGGAAAGGCGTCCAAGGGAACAAGGCTGAGATCCCTTCCGAGAGAGCCAGAAAGGGCCCCTTTTGCTGCAGAATCCGCTTGCTCATTTCCCCCTATCCCAACATGGGCCGGGATCCAGCAGAAAAGCACGGTTTTCCGCTGGCCAGGCAAGCGGGAAAGCAAAGCTTGGACACGTTGTGTCAAGCGGTTCCGAGGATTGTAATTCGCCAAGGACTCCAGGGCACTCATGGAATCACTAAAGATAATGAAATGTGTGCTCTTAAGGCCAAGGATCCATTCCACCGCCAAACCGAGAGCCAAAAGCTCTGCAGAAAACACAGAATAGCCTGATGGACGGCGATGGGCAACCGTCACTCCCTTACAAACACAAGCACAAGCCACGCCAGCGTCTGACTTCGACCCATCAGTAAACAGCCGCTGATAACCGGCGTACTGAGAACACAGCCGCCGGAACTCCTGTAAGTACCTTGCTGGTAGAGTGGAACCCTTCTGGAGGGACGCCAGAGCGAAAATGAAAATGCCACTTGGGACAAGCCAAGGGGCCACTGGCATCCCCCAAGCCTCAAGACGCTGGGCATTTCAAAGGCTATCTCCTGACAGGACTGCTGGGGCCTATCGCGGAGGATCAACGTGTGTAATTCGTGGAACGTGCAGGACAGAAGGAAACATAGATGACAGTTAAAGTAAATAGGAATTAGAGTTTAGTCATAATAAACATTTTAAGTACAGAACGTTTTACCAGAAACGAGTCGGCAAGGGAAGTGAAGTGTAAACAAACTTTACAACAGTACAGCGTCTTCCAAGCCTCACTAACAAATATCAGTGCAAGACACTGCTATCTAATGCTATTGTTAAAAGCGTATTGTTACACTCTCCTTTATGGATCAGTCATAATCATATCTGGATCCAACAAAAGGCTATCTCCTGACAGGACTGCTAGAGCCTATCGCGGAAATCACCCTGACCCACCCTGCGTCTACCGACTCGCAAGTCTGGCCCAAAAACCATGGACCAAGCAGGACTGGATTCCACAGCACGTAAACGCACAGCATACTGAATGGCTAGCTTCCGCCGACGAATGGCCAAAGGTGGCTCCGAGGCCTCAGCATAGAGGCTGACCACTGGAGAAGTTCGAAATGCCCCAGTCGCTACACGCAGGCCATTGTGATGCACAGTTTCCAACATTTTTATGGTGGTTAACCATGTTGTTAACTATGGCGTAACGTCGATTATAATGTTGGTAGACCAACCACAGTATATCATGGTTTCATGTTTTATTGCCTCATTTAATTTTGGTTTTGTGACTGTTAAACTCTCGTGTAATCATGGAAATGAACCACGATTTAACCATGGTGCAGAAACCATGGATACCGAGGTTGGAGTGTTTTTCCTCCATAGGTAAACCCTATATATATTTACAATAAATTACTGTATTAACAGAGGGAAACTACAGTTTATGTGTAGACAATAATTATGAACTAATATTTGTTTTATGTAGATGTATCCATGATCTAATTATTGTTACTTACCATGGATTAAACACGGTTCAGAAACCATGATGGATTATGCTTTCTATCTGGATCGTGATGAATTTAAAGTTCTCGAACGTTGGTAATCTTAATCATTAAAACTTACGGGCTTATATATATATGTAACCTCTTCTCCTCTTGAAGTAGGAAGGCTAAAAATATGAGAAAGGTGTCAAAAGACAGGAAATTAAACCGGATTTCGCATAGGCGCCTTTTCGTAGTTCTAGGTACATTTTTTCCTCTCGAAAAAAGCAAAAAAAAAACCTTTGGACCATTGTTGCAACGAATTTTGCGAAGTTGATTGTTAGTTTCGGAATATCACCTCTTCCTGTTGTGCGGATGGTCCACAATTGTTGCACCACGTATGAGGTGCGTGGTCCAGTAGTGTTGTCGGTAGGATTACGGCTGGCAATGCTAACAGCCGTCATTCAACAATGAGGCACATGCAGCTCGCTGATGGAACAACTGTTGGAGTTGCATTTTGGATATTTCAAATACAAACTACCTATTTAGCCTTAAATTTAAATGAAAATACGTAAATCTACGAAAAGATTAGTGCGAAATTAGGCATATATAAACAAAATATATTGATAACCAAAAAGGGTGTCATAAATATTTCAACGTTTGCATTTGTAAACCATCGACATTCGATCAATAGTGTGCTATTAGCTGGTGTTCTACTCAGCAATAGTCCAGCCTAATTGTGGTAAACACGAATAGTTTTTAGTACGATTTCGCCTTGCACGAGAGCTTTTGTAATAATCAAAATTATGACGACATGTGGTTTCAAAGCATCACACGTAGCGGGGTAGGACATGGCTTTTAAGTAAAAATTATTTAAATTTGTGAAACAAGGAAACCCATGTGAAGTCTGAAAAATTTATCGGAATAAAAAAAACATGAGCGGCATAAAGGAATATATAACATGCATGATAAAATCACCAAACATGTTTAGTTCAAGCATTCAGCAACTCGCGTGCTACAGTGTTGAAACGGCCTTGCAGCACTCATGCATAAAGCTTCTTCAAGCCAAGGCCGACTGGGAAGACATCGAGTGTCTCGCCTCCTGGTTCATTGTCAGTTTAGGTGCATGCCAAAAAGGGGATGGCTTTTTCAAGGCAAGGCCGACTGGGTCCAAATCGCATGCTTTGCCTCCTGGCTCATTGATAGCTCAATCGCGTGCCAGAAAGGGAATGGCTTCTTCAAGCCAAGACCGACTGGGGAAGAACTCGCGTGTCTTGCCTCCTGGCTCATTGTCAGTTTAGGTGCATGTCAGAAAGGGGATGGATTTTTCAAGCCAAGGCTGACTGGGTCCAAATCGCATGTCCCACCTCCTGGCTCAATGATAGCTCAATCGCTTGCCAGAAAGGGCTCCTTCAAACCAAGGCTGACTGGGCTACAGATCACGTGTCTCATCTTCTGGCTCAAGGCCACTTCATGCATGTGCCAGAAAGACAATGATTTTATCGAGGCTTTTGTTGTCAGTGGTATTATGACTAACAATCTGAACAAGAGGCGCATGTAGCTATTGGGTGTCCAGACCGTTGAAGTGACGTATGGTTACCATATCGTTTGTTTGTGAACTGAAGCGTTAAGAAAAACGCGTTTTACATTCTAATCATTTTCTTGATTGTTTTAGATGTTGAATGTCTGTCAGCAGCTTAAAAGCGGGATCATGACAGCTCTTCGAGTGTATTCTTTAAGCTAAGGCCGACTAGGGTATAGAAATCACGTGTCTCGCTTCCTGGTTCCTTGGCAGTTTAAGCGCATGGCAGAAGCATTATGGTTTTCTAAACGGGGAAGCCGTTTTTTGTTTATGAACTGAAGCCTTACGAAAAACACGCACTGCACTCATTTGCTTGATCGTTTTAGATGTGGAACGTCTGTCAGCAGCATGAGAGTTGCAGCATGAAAGCTCGTTGAGTGCAGCGAGACAATGTGGAATGAGCGAGCGAAGTGAGCGACTCTGCTAGTACCATAGTCATATTATGCTGGATAACGTCCTTTTGTGTAACCATGCTTTCATCCTAGGCTGGACTGAGGATAAACCATGGTTGGAATCGCGTTGGGTTAGTTAAACCATGGTTAGCATGATTTACAAAAAAATTATGCAGGTTGAACCATGATAACACTGGCCCAAGCTTGGGTACTTAGGTGCTACTATGGTAATACCTGCATTACCAAGCTTAAACCATGATTCATTTTTGCTGGGGTATACATGGTAAAGTAGGATTCAAAGGGGAAAACAGCTCGATACTGTGCACAACTTGTAGCCCAGGAAAACACACAGAAGAAGGGTTACGGCTATCATGAAACGTACTCCCCAGTGACAGCTATCCGGTAGAAGTTGGTTTCAGGAGACAGATGATGCCTTTAAGAAATTAGGAATCGAAAAAAATACTTGCAACTAACTGAATTTATACATACCAAAACCAAGCAGTTGTTTTAATGTATGTGGATGACTTGGCCGTAGTTGCCAGGGACAACCAAACGTTGACAAAATTCATTAGTTCTCTTAGAGGAAAATATGACGTCCAAAACATCGAGAAATGAGAAAGTTTCTCGGTGTTGAATTTGAGAAAAACAACGGTCAGTTGACAATACATCGAAAAGACTACATGCTAGGACTGACACGTCTTTTCCGCCTGGAAGCCGCCAAACCAGTCCATGTTCCCATGGATGCAGGAATTGTCCTAACATCAAAGAAGAGTCCATAGACAGGGGTGGACACTGGACACGCCCTGATACAGATCACTTATAGAGTGTTAACGTTTATTGCATCGAGGAGGTGCCCAGATTTGCCAGGCATTCTTTTTTTAGTGATTGCCCTATCCTAGTCTAGTGCCACCCTAAGTATAGATCAACGTGTGCTCATATATACCCACACCATACGAGAATTAGGAATTTGATGTGATTCACCGACCACGAAGCCCATACTTCAGTTTCACACAGATAGCTCCTGGGCATCATATACTGATGACCGAAAGTCCTGATCAGGTTACGTTGGTTTTGTATGTGGCATACCCATTTCATGGAGAGCTCAGAAGCAGAAGTGTGTTGCCTTATCCAAGATGGAGGCAGAATTCATTGGGTTATCCTCCACAGTGAGTAAAGTGTTATGGTTAAATGCCATAATTAAAGAAGTGCTCTGGATCAATGTGCATTTGCCAGTGTTAATGTTTAGCAATAATGAGGCTGCAATTGCCTTTGCCCATGACCACAGAGAGCATATGCAATCTAAGCACAATGACATCAATATAAATTTGTGCGTGAGGCAATTAAAGATGATATATTTATACTAAAATATGTGCTAAGTAAATCGAATGTTGTAGACATTTTGACAATACCATTGCCACCAATGCCGTATGTTAGATATCGACAAGCCCTTGTGCACTGTAGTAACAAAAAACCTAGTGTTGTGGGATCAACTGTGTCTCTACCTATGTGTGATGTGACCGATGATCCAACCATAAAGAAGTGTCGATGTGGTGTAAAGTGTTAGTGTTATGGCCAGAACATCTTAGTGGTGCTTAGTAGTGCTAACTAGGAGCTGAGCTTGTCAGCAGTGTTGTAGCTTGTAATCTCAGTTGGCATTGTAAAAGTCAGTGGTTGAGGGAGAGCCAACGTTGGCTGATTGCTGTTATGTTGTTCTTTGTGTTGAAGCCTTATCAGTGTTTAAGCTTTATCAGTGTTTATTTTGCCTTTCAAGTGTAAAGACTGTTCATTATGCTATTCAAGAGTAGCCAGAGAATAAACTGGTTACAGTTTGCAATTGACTGTGCCGTTAATGCAGAAAGAACTGGAAACAGGGTAACAATCAGGCCTAAGCCATTTACAATTTGTCCTAGCCCTAATTAAAAGTCGGGCACTTTACTTCTCTAAATGTCTCTCTATTCCACCATTTATTAGAACACCTTCCTCATCCACAGTTGTTATAATTTATGCATAACAAATGCAGAAAAATGAAGTTCAATGAAATGTAGTAATTTTGTTGTGCCTCAAATCATCAGAAATCAACTAATCCTCCTAGAGATGAAGTTGATCAATTTTGAATGTTATTGTTAGTGATGAAACCAGAGTAACGTCTAGCAGAGATAGGAAATCGTAGATTTTAAATTGGGATAACTCTGAACATTGTAAGGTCTAGATGCTATACTGAATTGATTAAAGTTCAGCTATTGCAGGTGGAGGTTCTGGGTAAACTCTCACAGTAACGTAACCTCTTCTAAAATTTTTCCGGTTTGCCCTTTACAGTTGTCAGTCATATCAAAGACACCCAGGCAGCTTCACTGAGCTCTGTCACTGCTCCTCCACCATTATCATAAAAACAGTAAGTCAATTTCGAAACAAAACATTAAGTGATTTTGAATCTTCACCAGTGAAAAATATTAAGTTTAGGTTTGTTTGTTGATTTGTTCGTTGGCGTTGTAAACGATCTCCAAGAAAAAATAGGAGAAAAGTTTCGAAATATACCAAAATAAATTACTGTCGTTTGCTGCAATTTTGTAGGTCATGGTTTACGATATAAGATTTAAAAAAAAATAATTTTGGAACACTGCTGTCCTGTTTTTCGAGGTTTGTTGTTAATGTCTGGAATATAAGCTTTAGCTGTAGGTCATGGTCAATAATTAGTTCTTAATTAGTTTGTTCACTTCACAGAATAGACCAAGTGCCTAGCCTAATTTTTTTGGCAAATGGAATGTCTTTTCAACACTAAACTGGCAACAACAGTAAACTGTCATCGATTCTTTAACAATGAGAACGCACTACTTGATGAAATACATTCTTTCCATAAAGGATAGAGATGCAAAGAAGCTATAAACTTTATTAATATGTGGGTGAAAATTAAAGTCGATATTTGCATTAAATAAATAACTCAACCTAAAGATAAATAAAGAGAACCGAAGGAGTATACTCAGGTTACATTAACTCATTAAGTTAGGCGGTATGATTATTTAGCAGGTGGGGAGGGGCCAACCAGCTTTTGTAGAGCATTAAGAATTCGTGATTTGTGATTTAGACTGAATACACATTACTAAATGTGATCCGTAACAGTCTATTAACAATAAAGTACTAAGCAGTAGAGACTGTTCATGCAGTCTTTATTTTTTAACTGTTTGTTTTTGAACTGAAGTATTAGAAAAAACGCTTAATAGTTCTGAACATTTGACTGATAATGAGTTTTTTACTTAGTTTCAGACCTAGCACTATTCGAGGGCACTACAAATGCATGCCAAGGGTTGGTTTTGGTTTTAAGTCCGTTTTTCCCTCATGATTGTTCCAACAAATTTATTTTTGCCATTCTAATATATTTAAGTCAGGAAAGAGAGGGCATATTGAGAGTAAGTTAAGAAGGAGACACCATTCACTGTGGAACTGTTTTCTTTTTGTCAATATTATACAACTTACAACAATAAATATCCTCAAGCACATTAATGCTCCTAATTAGTTTAAAAAAATCAACTTCAACATTTATAAGCATTAAACAATCACATAAGATAAATGAATGCGTGTAGGGAAAATAGACTATAAAACTCATGACGCAAAGATAGTTAGACATAGAAGTATCTTGACCCTAGTATAATAAAATATTGTTTGTCCTTTTTCAACTCCATGTACATCTATCGTTAAATAATTAATATATTTTTCACCAACCTTCAAGAATCCGTCTTTTGTTTCCAACACCTAACCTTCGAACTCTTCGATTGCTTTTTCTTCGACCGCTTCTCCCTTTAATGTCATTATCCCAGCTACCACCTTTTTGCCATCGTTCAGATCCACCTATTTCTTCCACATCTATTAATTCCCTTTTATCCCATGTACGTTTACGTCTCCCTGCTGATGCTTGAAATTCTGGAATGCATTAGTTCACAGAGAAATAAATTAACATGGGATTTTCATGGTTTGACAGATTACAACAAAATAACTAGGTTTTTTGTCCCCATTCTCTGAAATCCAATTAGTGCCGAAATAGCGCGTGAGCATCTTGTAGGTTGCAGTGATCGAAAGTGGCTGCGGTTTTTTAGTTTGGTGGTCATACCTGTTTGTTTGCCGAGCCTGAATGACCCACCTGGGTTTTATAACTACGGAAGTAATAAATACTTACCAGGTGACGATAGTACTGTGCAGCAGTTCGCAACTTTTGTAATGCTAATGTTTAATTCATAAATCCACATTTATTTATCCATCTATGTAATTGAAAAGCCTAAGTTTCTGTTCATCTGGCATTGTGACCTGTGGAACTTGCCACGAAACACTACTCACTTCAAATTTGCAGTCTTTAAGTATTGCGTTGTTCTTGCTAGCCCTAGATAAAGTCAACACGTATTTGCTGCTGTACTGTACCTTGTCGCAATTCACGAAAAATCCCATCGCTTATTTTAAAGGAGTGGCAAATGAGAAACTTCCTTTCAGAATCAGCTCCTTCACGCTTGTGTCATGATATAATTTAAAGCCTAAGTTGTCGATTAAATTAGAGCCTACAGACTCAGAACTATCTAGTGTCCAATAGCTATCTAGAACCGAAACTTGATCGGCCGATCCACACATGAGAAAGGCTTTTCTAGTGTTGCCATTTTCAGGGTAATTTATTCGTCCAGTAGGTATTCCCCCACACGTTATTTAATGCTTGAAAACAAGTGCATGGGCACATTGTTGACGAGAGTGACGACATCGACATTCGTTAAAATTCTGTAGTCGATATTGCACAATTTACCTTTATTCTGAAGATAATTGTTAGCAACCAGTAGAAACAAGTCTTGTTTTTCTAAATTTTAATTTCTGATTTCACGTTGTTGAGGTTAGTGAACAGTATTGGGTTATACTCATAATAAGAATACCTCTCCATGGATGAATCGTTCTGTAATGACCCCTTCATAGTCAATTAATCTTCTATTAGACTCATGTTCTACCTCTTATCAGATATTTGATGAAAGTTTTGTTATTTAACTTTAATCATTTACTATTATTATTTCTGTTGAATTCTTTTACCGTTATTCTTGATTATTTGTAAATACTAACATTCCATTTATTCTTTGTTTTTATTAGTTTGTTAAAAATATTTTTTTCATCTCCAATGAAGAATGGCCGTGTTTCCCCAGTCTGATTTAATATTTCATCATCTTGAGAAGGCCAAATATTTCTGAATTGTTCGTAGTTACGAGAAGATATGTTCAATTTTGAGGAGTGATTATCATCTTATAAGCTGGAAGTACGCTGGGATAGAACAAGTATATGTACGGTTGAGTGTTGGCATTGACGTAGGACAAGCCAATTATATTAGTGTGAATGGATATCGTAATAATCCCATGATATCGACAGATTTTTGGCGTTGCGGACATTTAGTATCATAACTCTGCAGAAATCTCAACACCGAGTATAAACTCTTGACTCCCGAAAACAAAACTCCGTAAGTTGAATTATTGATAATGAAGTGTTCTGACTCGGTTTTATAACAATAGAATATTTTCGTGCCCATTTTGGTCTTAAGCAACTCAAATAAAATTGTTTAAATCCGAATTTTAACAAGCGATTTTCATTACAATCCACCTCACCCAACCATCCACTGTCTACGAAAGTTCGTTATTATCCCCGTGGACATTGAATATGGTGTAATAGGTGTCTTAAGATGACTAGAGCCAACTCGTACTCCTTTTGAGGATCTAGGTATGTAGGGTTTTTAAAAACGGGTTTTAATTTTAACTGGTTCAAAATCTATAATTCTCAACACATCAAAATCAATAAACTTTAACACTAATTTAAAGATAACATCATGTAACTTATGGTTAAGTGCTAGGACCAAAATTCCCAGCTGTGCTACCTGTGGTGCCTGTCGAATGTAGTATGTTAAACGCTAAAACATGGTACGTTTAAACGCATGAGGTTACCTCAAATTTAGGTTTGCCTACTGGGCGTGTCCGTGACCATATTTTAAAATCCAACTACTGTTGCAGTCGTTCTGAATTTGGTGTAGTGCACAACGTTGTTCATTAGTAAGACTACTTTTTTTTTACCTAACAGCTGTTTAGTCCTAGTATCCTCTGTTTTAAAGTTTACGCTAGCAGTGTGGACGTGTAGTTGGTTTGACAAAGAATCTGGTGTTTGATTCGAAAGTCGTATGTGTAAATAATATATCAAGGAAATATATCTGTCGTCCTCCTGGATTTTATATGGGATTTTTAATGACTTCATGAACTGACGCCAGTGTATTAATCTCTTTTGCATAAACACGTAATGAACTGAATGTTTTGAAACCAACCTCTTAACATACTTCACTGATGTAATCATTCACATTATCAATGTGATCAAACGTGTACGAGGCTAGTAAACATTCAATTAGTAACAAAATATCAATAGTAAACATAGAAAAACAATGGGAAACACATTATGAACAAGTGAGCAGCAATTATGGCGAAAAACTTCACTTGTCATCGTGATTCTGGAAGTTGAACCTGGATCTATGAATACATTCTTGGCTCAATTGTTGGCTGTATACTCGAGTCTATTATGTTTCTTTGTTTAATAACAATATTTATAGCTAAAGCATCTTTAAAATATCAATGCTAAAAACAACAATTCAAATGAAAGCACCTCCCCTAAACTGAAGCCTAATTTAAGAAATTTCTTCTATTACCATGGAGTAATATTTTTTTACCTTAAAGTGTGTCTACGAATCTAGGACATATTTTAAAATTTCTTTTAGCCTATTTTTGTGGGAGTACTGGGCTTTTTTCTAAATTTTATTGCACTTTTGTACTGATACTTTGATAACATTGGCAAAAATTGTTCACATCAAAGAGATTGGGCCCTAAATCATCTGTACGTGCTATCACATGAACCAAAATATTTTTTGTACAACAATTTTTTTATATTTATTTAGTCGCCATCGTAGCTGAGCGGTGAGAGAGCTCAGCCTGGTTGCTGGGGGGGGGGGATTGAGGCTTAATGGCGCGTCGACAACGTGGTCATTAGCGCCAACCTCAGTCACAGTGCCTGGTTGCTGGAGGTTTTCCGATCTGGTCAAACCTCTGGAAAGAGATCATCGGCAAAGTCCCTGCCAGCACTGCAGGTCAGTGTAGCGAGAAAGGCTACCATACTCCTTCAGCATCTATGGGAACTATTCTGGCCAATTCTGGACAATCTTTTGCCCCTATGATGATCGGAGGTTTCCCGGATCGAATCCCTGGATTGGCACCTCCCTTTACCAGATATTTATTCTTCCCAATGATCAAAATTGAGCCGGTTCAGCCACATGAGCATTAAATTGTTTCGGCTGACTTAAGGCTCAAAAGAAATTAATTAAAAAAAATTAAAAACATATATTCACAATTTGCGTATATTATAAAATTATACAGCCCAAATTTTAGGATTTAAAAAAAATGCACCGGAAGTGTGTAGAAATATGATTTTGGTTCACTTTCTAGTCACAATACCTGGAAACTTTTAAAATAAATGTCAAGTCATTATCTCACTTCTAAGTAAAGTTACGATGTTGTTTGTGAATGACTGCTAGCAATATTCACGTTCAGAGAAAATCATGTTTGAATGTGAAACTTAAAACTTTACGCAAAGTTAAATAAAGCCCCCAAAAATATGTTTTTAGTCATAAAAAGTCTCGGTTAATGAAAAAAAGTGTTGTATCGTGTAGAAAACATGTCCCTGCACCAGACTAAACAACACACACAAAAAAAAAACATTTTTGTTTGATTATTTTTGGGGTAGGTGCTCCTTAATGAAAATTGAACTTTGCACATCTTTTACTTATACAGTGGATAAATTCTCTGTAAATTCCAAACGGATAGTCCTGCTGTTTTATCCTTGCGTGTTTGATTCAGAAAATTATAATCTTCCTTTTTTTTCAAGTAGAGCTCAAAGGTTTTTTGCATGGAAAGTAAAGTTTTGATGGGGGATTCCTCAAAATTTAGCTGACTCACCAATACAAATATTACTTTGTCTTAAATGAGTTTTAAGTCACAAAGAAGACAAATAAAACTATTTATTTCCGAATAAATTTTTTATATATTTTTGTGCAGTCATTCAATGAAATGATTGATTAAACTAATAATTTTTAATCCACAGTGTAGATAATAAAGAATATCACGGAAGTGTCTATTTAATTGTGTTAACGCTTACGAATTCAGTCTTTAAGTTGACTTAGATTTAGTGTACAAGTGCTTTAACGTAACAAATCAGGTTTTCAAAATTATGTAAATTTATGTGTACTTCGATTTCAAAAGATAGTAATCATTCAGGGACTGGGACAGTCTATAAATTATGCCATACTTTTTTGGCCTATTTTCAAAAACGCTACACTTTTGCTACAAATGTGACAATATTAGAAAAAATTGCCAAATAATTACGTTTCATTTCAACAATGGCCCTTTGGCCCAAACAAATTCGGGAAACACGAAATAAAAAGTTGGACGATTTTTTTGGGAACTGTTGGACGCAGTGTACAGAAATAAGCACTAAATTTTGGTATTTCGTGGCTGATGCTTTAACCAGTACCGTTTGGCGAAACATAAAGTTCTGCTGCATTGAACTAAGTGGATTTGCATTTTAGAAATTGTGTTTTAAAATGCATTTGAAGCCAATTCAACTTTTGAAAATTGGCGGATGTGTAAGCATGTGCAACAAAATATCAAGTTTTAGTGAAATGATGTTTGCATTTTAGTTTTTAATGTTACGGAAGCTGTCCAAAAACATGAGGGTTTATTTAACACCGTTTATTTCCGTTGCGTATATCCATAATAATACCAATGAAGTTAGGCTTACAATAGCTCAACAGAGTAATAAAACCTGAAAAATTTGATGTAAACCATGTTCTTTCCAGTGAAGTGCTATCAGTGTTGAAGAAAAATGTAGGAAACCGAGAAAAGTAGATAATTTAAAAAACTTCTTCAGAAGAAAATTAAATTTCATAAGTCACGGCACAACACGAATGTATTTTGACGTACAACAAGGTTGCTTGATCTTACCGTTAAGTAATATAGTGAGAAAGTTAGCATACAACATCACAGCGTAAAAAAGTTTCATTTCTTCTTCTTCAAATTACACTCGCAGTTTAAGGAACGCTTTCCTCTTTCCAAAGCGGATGCACTGCAATATAAAAACGGCCGTAAACTTTCCGAGCAGAGTTTCAGCTTGGGAAACCTAATATATTCTAATTTTTGTTTGGGCGCAGAACTACTAATATAGACAGACTGTCTTGGTATCTAATAGTGTGCTAAGTAAATGCTACATTATCCTACTCCTGAGTGCTAAGTCTAAGAGAAAATATAACTAGAGCTTGGTTTTCTGGCATGCATGGTGTTTCGTATTACACCTATTGCAGCAGCTACCATTGTTCCAGCTGATGGAATATTATTGGTTTGTAAATATACTTCCTGTATACTTTGTGTTGCGTATGACAAACGATGTGAGTGTTACCAGCAAAATAATGTTTTTCATTAGTAGAGGATTTATAAACGTCACTTCATCTGGAGCTATGAAACAGTGAAGTAAATATGCGATTGCTGTTTTATGCAGGATTGCCAGTTTTTGGCAGCTTTAATGCTACTCTGGTTTAAATAATATTTACGTGCTTTGGGGCCATCCAAACTAATCAGTCAAGGAGGCAGTGAAGAGATAAAGAATGAAATGGTTCGACGTTAAATTTTTCTAAAAACAATAGCTACCCTTTATTAAAAGCGGAAGATAACGAGAACATAATTACATGGTTAATTCATGCCCATATCTTAAGTTTCATTTGTTAACTGAATGTAACATAGAAATTAAACATTTTGGTAAGTTGTGGAAAAATAACACTTGACATCTATGAATGTTTAATTTCTTTACTGTTTACAGAGGCGCATCCTTTCCTATTACAGTTTGAATCCCTACTGCAAGTATTGCTACAGTTACCAACGAAAGAACCAGAAACCTCTTAAGTGTACTCATTCTGTCTTTAAGTCGCACAATAACTGCTGAAATCTCAGGAAATCAATTGAGGTGTTTATTTCCTGGAGTACTATTTGAAACATTAAGCAAGGTAATGCTTGCAGCTCTTTCTAACTTTGTTCTGTTAGCATATATTAAAACGATACCTCATAAATAATATTAAATAAAGCAAAAAAGTGGATCTGAGTAAAACCAGAAACACGACTAATTCAAGAACATTACCACGACGAAATAAAACGTAAAATTGTAAGGGATGGGTTTCACCAACATTCTGTTTTTTTTCACTAACCTAACGTCCTAGGCTGATTTTATCCAACCAAAGATGGGTTTTGTCTTAACCTGTGATGGAATGTTTACAATTTCTATTTTTTGTTTCTACTTGATAATGGTCTATGTTTTAGACTGAAACGTCATGTTACTGTGTTTAATAAGGTGCTTTAGTTTGAATTGCATTAATATCATGATAGTTACGTGTATTTGTTATGCTTCAATACCTCTTAAATATACCGAAGGTGTAATTTACATTATAATGCATAATTATATAAGCCCCCACTGAAAATGCAGCATTAGTTTATACGGACGACTCATAATGCAAGCACATTAAGGACAGGTGTCGTTGCATGTTTTAGTTACAATAATAATAAAACATAATAACACAATTTATTCCCAAATGGAAATAGGAACCAAAGGGAAACAAGTGTCACTGACAATGGTCCTAAATAAATACAATACAATACAATAAAGTTAAACATTGTACAGCAACTGAAGCCATGTCTTAAAAACAAATTAAACACAATATAAAGAAACAATACATTACAATATACTTAACTCTCGACGAACAAGAAAGGACGAGAGATCGCAGGTCCGGAGTCTGTGTTTAAAAGTTGGAAGGGAGTTAGCCATGACAACAGCCACGGGCAGCGCGTTCCAACATGACACTACACGGTTAGCAAAAAAAGAATTTTCTACAACTTTTGTGAACCCTGCCAGGAACCAACGTAAGGGAGTGTCCCATTGTGCGATCAGAAGCCCGTAGTTCGAAAAAGTGCTCAAACTTTATCCCACTCTTGCCCCTTAGCAGCTCACAGGTAAGGTGCATATCTGCCCTAAGTCTGCGAAGTTCAAGGGTGTCTAATTTAAGACCTTTAAGCCTGTCGCAGTACGTTGTGTGATAAAGACCCTTAAGTGTTTTGATAAATCTACGTTGTACTGACTCGGCCAGATAATTATCCTTACAAGATGTGGGCACCATACCTGACTAGCATATTCTAACAGGTGTCTTACATACACCCTAAAGGCCCATACGAGGTGTTATGATCACCTGATTTGAAGATTTTTGTAATCATTGCAGCCCGTTTTTGGGCATTGTTAACAATTATCTTACAGTGGGGACTGAAACTAAGGTCTCGCAAAAACCAAATACCAATGTCACAGACAATATTTTTATGTGGCAATGGGTGCCCCGCCAAAACATAATCACACTGATGGTTGGAAAAGCCAATGTTCATTACAAATGATTTATTTATTTATTTTGCAGTTTTCCACATAGACTGCAGTTAATTTACCTGTCTGAAGGGAAAGATTACAAATCCAAGACAGCGGGACACAGATAGAATGTCCAACTTCCTTAAAGAAGAACGCGGAAAATCTGTCAGGGCCGATGGCTCGACTAGTGCCAATTTGACCAATCACACTGAGCACATGTTCAGCAGTGAAGGTTACTGGCTTGCAAGATGAACGAAGCACTGGCCCGTTCCATTCTGGAACCATTAAATTGTCCAAAACAAAGTTTTTGGAGAACTCAGCACTAAACATTTCTGCTTTACCAGCTCCATCAGTGTTATGATTTCCGTTAGACAGTAACGGGGGGGATGGTGCACCCACCACCAGACTTATTTTTAACAAAACTGAAAAGGGAGGTCAAACTACCCTTACGAATAACATTTTGCTCAATATCAATTTCAAAAGTTCGGACTCGGTCAGAATAACATTTCTTACAATTATTATAATTAAGGAGGTTGTCAGAAGTTCGATCAATTCGGTATTTCTGCCATAACTTAAGTTTCTGTTTACGAAGTTTCAAGATTGCACTTGGGATTTTAGTTTTTACACCGTTTAAGTTCTTCCTTGACCCCATGTTGTTAAAAGTTAATTTTTGACATTTGCGTACACCACCATTAAGCAAGTGGTAGAACCTATTCGTCATGCTGTCCAAATCGGCCAGATTCAAGAGTTCCTGTGACCAATCAATACTGTAAAGAAAACTTCTGAGCTTGTCAAAGTCAATTAGGGTTCCAAAAGTGCTGGAAACTGCTTCGAACGGCTTAACTGTGAGGAACCTCTTACCATTTTCATGGTTAGAGCACAACATGCGCCAGTCAAAAAATGACATGTTGAAAACGCCCACGACAATGTGAGCAAAACGTGGCTTTACAAGCGGTTTTAATGCCAAACAGAAATGACTGATCTGATCTTTGTTGTATTTATCAGGAATGTAGCCCAGCAAAAATTTAATGTCCAATTGCAGAAGGTCAAGATGCATGAGTTCAACACCAAAAGAATTAGGGCCAACGGTAAATGGGATGCTGCGTTTGACCGCAATCAAGAGGCCACCGCCTCGGGAACCACGATCTCTCCTCACTATGGAATAATGAGCACCCCCAACAACTAAGTTATCGGGACACGCATCTGACAACCAGGATTCCGTCACAAACTAAGTCGTAAGCATTGGAGTCCAACAAGATATGGAAATCTTGGAGATTAGCAAAGAGACTATGGGCAATAATAGGGACACAGTTGAAACCACCAATGTGGCCAGTATGAAATGATCCAGTATTCACAACCTGATTGGGTACTGTGGCGCAACTTAACCTCCATGCGAGACCCATTAAACTCCCAAGTTTCCCTGGTAACAGGGGTCGTCAATAGCAATAGATAATTCATGTGATAAGATAACTTTACCCCTACTTGTTAAATTGATACTATCGTTGGAGATACAACCTGGTTTATGTAGAAGTTGGTTCCAAACCAGAACAAACCGGCATCCCCAACTATTATACATTCGTGCAGTTCCACTGTTACAACGCACAATTGAGTCAAGATTGGTTGGCTGGCGTCGACCAGCTTGTGGGAGAATACCCAGACACATAATTTTCGCACCAGGTCGAACATGTTTGATTTTATCCACAGCCTGTGAATGCTGAAAGCAATAGATTGTGATGATTCAGATGAAACACTATTCGTTCCCACACAAAGGATAACATTAGGGCAATCAGTGGCACTTTTCAAAGCTTCCGAAACTCGGTCGACTAGCTGTTCCGCACGCAGACCCGGCCAAGTCCAGGTGATATCATTACGACCAGACCCCTGACTTCGCAATAATCACGGTTTGGTGGAGCCTTAAATGGTCCCCCGGAGCACAAGAACCAAATGATTCATTACCAAGACTTTTAGCATGCTGTGCTTAGAGGATGAGGGAATATTAGTCGGGTAAAAAAAATCTAATTCGGCGATTTTTTCCCGAAAGTCACAAGATTTCGGCCACCCGTCTCCACCGGCCACTGCAGGCCCAACCGTACTGTTCTCATGCAATGGGCAAAGACAAGCAGAAGGATCATTTACCGAATCCCGGTTCAAACCACTTCTTGATTTAGATTAGACACCACGATTTCGATGTGTAACCCACTAAAAATGGTCATGATTCACAAGGGCGTCCGTACTAGAAATGTCTTTTTAACTAATTATTACTTACTGACTAACTACTAACTAACTACTAACTAACTAATTAACTAATTATTAAAGTAAATAATTCGACAAAGAAAAATAAAAAACAATTATCCACTAACTAAATAAAATTTAAATTTATAAATATACAAGCGGCTACAACGACTGCATAGTCGCGCCGGTCTTCTGGCAGTTCCTCCACTTCTGATGTTGAGGTGCACACCTCTATCACGCACTACAACGGTTATCTCTATTATACTAATCTAAACGCAGCAACTATCACAATTGCCGGTTACAAATGTGTTAGCTTTTAGGGCTATTTTAAATTTTAGGCGTAATTGTCAGCTTTTAGGCCCAATTTTAAGCAGCAGTTTTAATTTCGTAAGTAGCAGCTAACGAAGATTTGGATTGTATAGTAAGCATTTTTATTTTTGCAACTCGGTGTGCTTTCACACAGTGTTAACAACGTAACATGCAATGTAGTCTATATATATCAGTGGTAGTAGGAAAGTGATGAGAGAGTTGCTGTCGATGAAGCCAACTGCGACTCGTGGCAACTTGACGTTGCCGTGGTAACATGATTTTAAGTCTAATTTTCAATTTTTATGCTAATTTTTTAAAATGCTGTTTTAATTTCGTAAGTTGCAGATAGGCCCCATGGACAATTTGGTTCGACGGTAAGCCTATTCATTCATGCAACGATGCGACGAGACTATTTTAAACAAGGCTAAAATACATTTGCTTTCATTGCGTGGTATCTTAGGATTTCAATTCGACGATCAAATCTTGTTATTTAATTTATTACGTCGAAGAAGTCTATTAGCTATAAGGAAGTAATGATATTTGAATTTGCCATGTTACTTAACTGAATTCTCACACTGAATCTAACGTTGTAAACAGTTGTCGTCACTATCTGGTACCATTGCGAAGTAGAAAAAGGTGACGGACGGACGGACAAAGTCCGTTTTCCGGTACGGCTGTACAGAAAACTAAAACAACATAAAGTTAAAATTATGAAATAAATACAATGAGCAAAAAAATAAAGTAAAAAAACAAAGAACAAGTAAACCAGTAAATTGAAGCTATCAACAGACCTACAAATTCATTCTAAATCTCCCTCTACTCTAGTGTATACAATACTCTAGTTTTTACAATACTCTAGTGTATACAATACACTTCTAATAAACCAGCCAAACCTGTCAGCTAGCCAACCCATGACTTGACAACAAAACTACTTCAAACTTCACAATTCCAAACTTTATCTTAAATCCAACCGACAACCTTAACTCAACTACAAAAAAACTTATCAACAAAGGATGTCCCCTCACCCCCACACCCAAAGGTTGTCCCCCCCACTCCCACACCCAAACAACGAATCCAACAAAAAATATAACCAAAAATCCTTAACTCCTCACTGGACAACCACTTGACATCTCCTCAGTGTCACACTTCGTTTCATTCACTCACCTTATCCAGTCTTCTGGTGCCCTCCATAGTTGTATTGCCCAAGAAATTATACTGTATTCCTTCATACAGCCGCCTATGCCATAACTCATGCTCTTTGGTCAGGATGGTACTCTTTTCCCAATCTACTTCGTGTTTGGTCCGCATTACATGTTTTGCCAAAGCACTTCGTTCGTTGTCCGGAATGATGTCTTTATTGTACTCGTTCATTCCGCAGCGGCTTGTTGTCCCATCGTCCCATGTGTGGTGCAGTGGCAACTCGGACCACTGCACTGTGACTGAGGTTGGCACTAATGACCGAGCTGTCGACGAGCAAATAAGCCTCAATCCCCCCCATCGTCCCTTGTGCAACCACGTCGCATGATACACCCTGTACATATAATTAAAGAGGTGAAACCAGCTAGAAGCCTTATTGTAGAACAATCCGTTTTTTTAATAATCACTATTATAATCACTGGAACTAGTGCTGAAGGTCTTTATTGTTAACATTTCTCACGTTCTAAGTCATTACTTGTACCATTACATTGTCCGGAGTGATCTGAAACACTTTTCAGTTTTTGCTATCCCAGTCAACTTCTGGTAATGGCCGGGGCTGTTACCTCGATGTTAAAACGCTTCTCATGTCGCTCTGGACAACATACGACTACAAATAATGAATTTTAACATGAGCCAAGTTATTAATAAAGGCGTGCAGCGTGTGTTCCATTCATGAAAATAGCGTGTAAGCATAAAATTTGTATAACACACAATTGTTCAACGATAAGGCTTCTGGCTGGTTTCGCCCCTTTCATTATATATAATAGAGTGTAACCATGCTAAGCGCACGTACGAGGTATGACGGAAAGACAAGCCCTTGTGGTTCATTCAGCTCTGATGTTATCTTCCCGTCTTCCCACATGCACCTGGTAACAATGCTTACATGGGAGGCATAAACAACTCTTCTTTCTCTTTAATGTCTGCGGCACCACTGGCTTTGATAATTATGTTGCCATTGTTTTTCCCACAATTGAAAAGTACTTTAGCTACTCCCTCCAACCTCTTTCTAATTTTCATACTAATTCTATCCATGTATGGTATGGGATCACCAGTGCACGTATATTCGGTTCACTACCTTCCGTCCCTGGCTTTTCTTGTTCTTGTAACCATTGGTTCACTTCCTCTTTGTCAAAACCACTGCTGGACACCATTTTTCAAAAAATTAATCCACTTAACTTTCTGGATCAACCTCACTTGAAGCCACTTTCATTCTATTCCACAATCCCTTCACAACCCCTTGCTTCACTGAAAGTGTGTAGACTGACTTATTTTGAATAACTTGTAAAGGGTGTGTCTCACATAGCTGACAGCTGGTTTCTAGCTTTCCTTTCTCAATTTGACACTCATATCCAAGAGCCTTCAGCCGTCTCCCTCAGCAAAATTTATCTCTTAAGCCATCCGTTCAGTGTTTTTCCCATTTTTGAACACTCTCCCGATTATGAACCAACACAGAATCATCAGCAACTAACCTGTTGTACAGGTTAAAACGAATCTTGCTTTTCTCTAAATTCTTCATTTCTGTATTACGAACCACCATCTCGGCTAACACAGGACTCAGGTTGGAGTTGATAAAAAGTCCTTTTGTGTTGGCTATGTACCTTCCCTTCATAAGTGAATGATTCCTCTTTAAGCATACCTCAACCAATTCTAATATGTCTTCAGTCTTCCACTTAGCGAAATTATCTGGTATACTCCTATTGTTTTTAACCTCTTCTCACCAATCAGCAACCAGGTCCTTTGCCTCTTTCTTGCCATTTGAAGTAAACATTTTATACACAACTGCACTTTAAACCACTTTGCCAGGACCTGACGTCACTCTCTTCACATTACCGACCACTTGTCTGCTGTTTCTTAACATTGCCAGGCCACCCCATTGCCGTCATCTCTTACATTCGTAATCCCTTCAGCACTCTTGCCAATCATGCAGACAGACTTTTCGTAATCCTACCCGTAGTGGCAATCACTAATCTTACTGGGTCATCTTCTTTGTTTAGTTTAATCCTACCTTTAATCTGATCATTATCATCCTTATGGATAAACCTACTTGTATGTAAATTCATTCCACTTCACGTTATCTTATCTCACAAGCACTTGTACTTTCCTTTCAAATGTATCATAATTACACTCCTGACCCAGTCATTACACGGCCACATAACTTAAGTGAGCTTCCAGTTTATTCCCAAACACCTGCTTCTCCAAGACGACCGATTTTCCACCTTTGACTGCCTTAACTAACACAAGGTTACCATCGTCCATCGTTGCTTTTTGGTTATTTTGGTTTGTTTTGTTTGTTGGATTAGTTTTTTGGGGTTGGGGCACATCCTCTGTTTTAAAGTTCCCTTGTAGTTCAGTTAAGGTTGTGGGTTGGAGTTAAGATTAATTTTGGAATTTAGACGTTGTGAGTGGGAAGTTTGAAGAAGTTTGATTTCAAGTCCTGGGGTAGCTTGCTGACTGGTTTGGCTGGTTTATTACTAGAGCATTGTAAGAGTGTAGATTAGAGGGGGAGGCAGAATGGATTCAGTATTGCTTAGAGGTAATAGTGGAAATGGAGTAGCATTTACAGTAGAATAAAGCACTTCATTTTGACTCTGACTTACACATTGTGACATCTACTTTCCGTTCGAAGACCATGCTGTAAGCCGAATTATGCGATTATATTCTCCATTTCCAAGGCAGCTTAGCTTCCCTTGTCTCCCCATTCTGTTCAGTCCCACTTCTCACAGGAACAAGTGAGATAGATAGATCATTGTAGTTCCGCTGCTACTTTGCAACAAACGTTATGTAATTTTGACACAAAAATACATTTTGCTTAAAAATATATTTTGATTATATTTCAACTGCTGAGGTTTCCAGAGAAAGGAGCGACAAAATTCTACTACGAAATTTGTAGGATAATTTACATGCCACACACGACATGAGCAAAAGAGAATTTGTAGGCCCCTTCTCTCGCCGATTGCAAATGGTCGAAGTTGAAATGAACTCACTACCTCAATCACATAATTGATAACAAGAATGATAAATTATGAGATCTAACCATCTGTCATAATGATATAGACTTTTTAGGTCCTAATTCAGATTTGCATTGTAGTATGTTTGCGTTCCGTTTGTGTCACGATAGGTTGAAAACCTTCGCTCATATAGGCTATCATATCACAGAGCTAGCGTCTCAGATTTGGACTTGTATATTTTTCAAGTTAATCCAGTTAATTTTATTAAAAATAGCTCATTTTCATGTAATAATATAACTCTTGGTGTTTTCCTAAAACTGTGGATACCTAATGCAATAGAAGATCTTGAAAACATTACCTCGGAATTCTGTAAGACTGCTGCTGTGCTTCAGGTTTTGAATATGAAATGCAAGTCGATTTTTTGTCATCCTGGATTGGAAGCCAGGGCATTTATATGTCAACTAAGCTGTACTTTCTTTAACCGTACTCGGGTTTCCAGGAACCCCCACATTCTCACTTCTCTTTAAAGTCCTTAATAGTTTACTCCTCGTTAAAAAGATGACATTTATGCTTGGTTGGGTACTTGGTTGGGGTAGTTCGTCTTCTCCTCTGAAAGTAGAAGGCCACAAATATGAGAAGTTTGTCAAAAGAAAGGAAATTAATCAGTTCTTTGTGTAGGCGTATTTTTAAAGTCCGAGCTGGTTCCTCATTGACCGATATTAACGAAAAATGACCATTTGCAACAGCCTCACTCCCCCCCCCCCATTTGCAACAATCAGCAACAATCACCCACAATGCCTCAACAATACATGACGTCATGATTGTTGCCCATTTTTTTCGAAATTATCTGGAACGTCCATTAACAATGGTTTGGCGGCAGCGGACACAACGAGGAGCGAGTTACTAAATTTATTTACCCTACAGGAGTTTACACGGCCTGGAAGCCACTCACTCCATCTAAAGTGCTAAAAACTAACTTAAAAACTAACTTAAAAACTAACTTAAAAACTACACAAAGAAAGTAACAAGCCAGCCAACAACACCCCCAAAATTAACTCAATTGAACTCCGTTAACCATCAAAACGACCGGTCACTGCGCAGAACTTCAGAACCGCCCGGAAATTGTTCCTAGCATTCCCGACCCCTGTAGGGATACCTAACATCACTGGCAGGGTAGCACCAGCCCTCAGGGCAATGTGCCTGAACTGAGCCCAGCGCTTACAATCCAACAAGAAATGGGAAACAGATTCATCCGCCTCTCCGCAGCTACACAGAGGAGACGACCTCCACCCCATCCTAAACATATGGGCATTAAGAAGCACATGACCCGTTACTAAATCGTTGTTCTCAGTAACAATCAGTAAGGACGCGTAGCTTTTCGCAGTAGTATTTTATTTTCCGTTTTAAAATTGGAGTCATTCACCATTTCTAAAATAACTGACAAATCTAGGACGAGAGAATTATCGTTTAGCAGCAACAAAAAGACAGAAAAATATTAAATGCTAAATACTAAATTACGTATAGAAAATATATTGACACCAGAAAGGGGTGCCAGGAATACTTTTACGTGTGCGTTTGTATCATTTTAAACAACAATATTCGAGCATTAGTTTTTACGTAAGGCGTCAGCCAGTTCCCTCCTTATTTATGTTAAAACACGAGCAGCTTTGGGTAAGAGTTAGTTTCTTGTGTCGTTGTGTAGGCCTAATTTGCATTCAAACTGTAGCGTTTTCACTTGAATTCTGCAGCTGTTTTCGCGCAGTGAGGGATCATCAGAAAGTGTAGTGGTAAGGAACCAATGGAAAAATCTTCACTAAGGAGGATGTAATGAAAAAAAATTCTTAAAATAAGTGAAACAAGAAAACACACGTAAAGTGTAGTAGTAGCACAAATTAAAGGGAGGTGTGTTTGTTGGTGTAACATTGATTGAGTAGCGTTTCTGAGGAAATGTGTGTGCTGATTGAGTGAGCGAAGCGAACGATTATCAACGTTTGTCATTAGAAACATCACTTTTTCCTAAAAACAGTTACTAAGTAGTAGGCTAAATATTTATTCAGTAATGAAAATTAACCTGGCGATTCTTATTAAATGTGGCCCCAGAGTATAAACAAAGAGAAAAGAAAAAGTAGGAGCAGTAACCGTTTGTTTACGAATTGAAACCTTACGAAAAACACGTATTGCAATGATCATCAGCCGAATGAGCGTCAGCCGATTTCCTCTTTATTTGTGGTAAAACACGAGCTGCCTTTGGGATCGAGTTAGTGTCTAGTGTAGACTTAACTTACGTTCAAACCGTGGCGTTTTCTGTTGTAGTGTGTAGTTTGGCTGTAGGTTGGCTGTGGTGGTAGGTTCTGAGGTTGCGCTGATTGAGTGAGCAAAACGAACAAAAAACAGCGTTTGTCATCAGAAACATCACTTTTTCTTAAACACTCTCAGTAAGTTGTAGGATAAATATTTATTTATTTATTTATTTATTTCTGCGTTGGATAAAAGAAAATACGTGAAACACTACTGCTACATTGAACTTAATTGACCATTTTTAGTTTTGTTTATCATCTGGCTTATGAACTGACGCACTAAGAAAAACGCGCATATTATTCGGATCACTTCCTTAAACATTTGTTTGATAATTTTTGCTGGCAATGTCTGTCAGCACCTTATGAATTGCAACAAGAATTCTCCTCGAGCACAGCGAGACGCGGCAGAATGAGCGAGCGAATCGAGCGACTCCGCTAGTCTTATTCATTAAAAACTATCGGTCGGTATATATATATATATATATATATTGATATTTATATATGCAGGTATATATGTACCTCTTCTCCTCTTGAAGAAGGAAGGCTAAAAATATGAGAAAGGTGTCAAAAGACAGGAAATTAATCCGGATTTCGCGTAGGCGTATTTTCGTAGTTCTAGGTAACATTTTTCCCCTCGAAAAAAAGCGAAAAAACCCCTTTGGACCATTGTTGAAACGATTTTTTCGAAGTTGATTGTTAGTTTCGGAATATCACCTCTTCCTGCTGTGCGGATGGTCCACAATTGTTGCGCCACGTAGGAAGCGCGCGATCCAGTAGTGTTGTCGGAAGCATTACGGCTGGAAATGCTAACAGCCGACATTCAACAATGAGGCACGTGCAGCTCGCTGATGGAACGACTGTTGGAGTTGCATTTTCGATATTTAAAATACAAACTACCTATTTAGCCTTAAATGTAAATAAAAAAACGTAAATCTACGAAAAGATTAATGCGAAATTAGGCATATTTAAACAAAATATATTGATAACAGAAAAGCATGTCAAAAATATTTCAACTTTTGCATTTGTAAACCATCGACATTCGATCAACAGTGTGCCATTAGCTGGTGCTCGACTCAGCAATAGTCCAGCCTAATTGTGGTAAACACGAATAGATTCTAGGTACGATTTCGCCTTGCACGAAATCTTTTATATTAGTCAGAAATTATGGGCGACATGTGGTTGCTGTTTCAAAGCATCACACGTAGCGGGGAAGGAGATGGCTTTTAAGTAAAAATTCTTAAAATTTGTGAAACAAGGAAACCCATGTAAAGTCTGAAAAATTTATTGGAATAAAAAACCAAGAGTGGCACAAAGGAGTATGCAATATGCATGATAAAATTACTAAGCATGTTAAGTTCAAGCGTGCAGCAACTCGCGTGCAACAGCGTTGAAACGACCTTACAGCGCCGATGGATAAAGCTTCTTCAAGCCACGGCAGACTGTGAAGAAATCGAGTGTCTCGCCTCCTGGCTCATTGCCAGTTTAGGTGCATGCCAAAAAGGGGGTGGCTTTTTCAAAACAAGGCCGACTGGGTCCAAATCGCATGCCATACCTCCTGGCTCAATGATAGCTCAATCAATGCCAGAAAGGGAATGGCTTCTTCAAGCCAAGGCCAACTGAGCTACAAATCGCGTGTCTCATCTCCTGGCTCAAGGCCAGTTCATGCATGTGCCAGAAAGACAATGCTTTTAACGAGGCTTTTGTTGTCAGTGGTATTATGGCTAACATTCTGAACAAGAGGCGCATGTAGGTGGCCAGACCGTTGGAGTGATGTATGGTTACCATATCGTTCGTTTATGAACTGAAGCGTTAAGAAAAACGCGTCCTACATTCTCATCATTTGCTTGATTGTTTTAGATGTGGAATGTCTCTCAGCAGCTTAAGAGCTGGAGCATGACAGCTCCTCGAGCGTATTCTTTAAGCTAAGGCCAACTAGGGTATAGAAATCGCGTGTCTTGCCTCCTGGCTCCTTGGCAGTTTAGGCGCACTGCAGAAGGGTGATGGTTTTATAAACGGCGAAGCCGTTTTTAATTTTGAACTGAAGCCTTACGAAAAACGCGCACTGCACTCATTTGCTTGATCGTTTTAGATGTGGAATGTCTGTCAGCAGCATAAGAGTTCCAGCATGAAAGCTCCTCGAGTGCAGCGAGAAGACGCGGTATGAGCGAGCGAAGCGTGCGACTCCGCTAGTATACATCTATAAAAATGCATATATATATACACACATAATTACCTATACATATATAGGTATTTATGTACCTCTACTCCTCTTGAACTAGGAAGGTTAAAAATATGAGAAAGGTGTCAAAAGACAGGAAATTAATCCGGATTTCGCGTAGACGTAATGTCGTAGTTCTAGGTTAAATTTTTCCCCTCGAAAAAAGCGGAAAAAAACCTTTGGATCATTGTTGAAACGAATTTTTCGAAGTTGATAGTTAGTTTCGGAATATCACATCTTCCTGCTGTGCGGATGGTCCACAATTGTTGCACCGCGTATGAGGCGCGTGGTCCAGTAGTGTTGTCAGTAGGATTACGGCTGGCAATGGTAACAGCCGTCATTCAAGAATGAGGCACGTGAAGCTCCCTGATGGGACGACTGTTGTAGTTGCATTTTGGATGTTTCAAATACAAACTACCTATTTAGCCTTAAATTTTAAATGAAATTACGTGAAGCTACGAAAAGATTAGGCCTATTTAAACGAAATATATTGATAACAAAAAAGGGTCAGAAATGTTTCCACGTTTGCATTTGTAAAACATCGACATTCGATCAATAGTGTGCTATTAGCTGGTGCTTTACTCAGCCATAGTCCAGTCTAATTGCAGTAAACACGAATAGTTTCTAGGTACGATTTCACCTTGCACGAAATCTTTTATATTAGTCAAAAATTATTATATGTGGTAGCTGTTTCAAAGTATCACACGTAGCGGAAAGGAGATAAAATTTCTTAAAATTTGTGAAACAAGGAAACCCATGTAAAGTCTGCAAAAGTTTTTATTTGAATAACAAAATAATCTATACCAAGAGCGACAGAAAGGAGTATGCATGATAAAATTACCAAGCATTTTAGTTCAAGCATGCAGCAAAACGTGTGCTGTACCGTTGAAACGGCCTTGCAGCTTGGATGGATAAGGCTTCTTCAAGCCAAGGCCGACTTGGGATGAAATCTCGTGTCTCGCCTCCTGGCTGATGGCGAGTTTAGGTGCATGTCAGGTAATGGGATTGCTTCTTCAAGCCAAGCATGACTTGGTGCAAATCGAATGCGTAAACTCCTGGCTTAATAACAGTACAATTGTGTACCGGAAAGGGAATGGCTTCTTCAAGCCAAGGCCAGACTTGGCTACAAATCGCGTGTCTCGCCTCTTGGCTCATTGGCAGTTTAGGAGCACGCCAGAAAGAGGATTGTTTCTTCAAGCTAAGGCCGACTGGATACGAATCACATGTTTCGCCTCAAGAAGCGCAAGTAGTTCCTGGCTGGCCAGACCGTTGGAGTGAAACTACGTCTACAAAGCTGCAAGAGTAGTTTTGCAATGAATTTGTCGAAACTGCCATAGTAGCACTAGGGGTATGACGGATGACGTTGCGTGGTCCTAGGTTAAATATGTACATGTAGTTAAGTTGTTTTATAGTAGGGCGTTTGGCTATGGGCCATGGCTCCAATAAATTCATTATTCCCCCTTACGAAAAATGCGTACTGCACTCTGATCATTTGCTTGATCGTGTTATATATGGAATGTCCGTCAGAAGTAAAAGAGTGTTTCACGTATTTTCTTTTATCCAACGTAGAAAGTCGAAAATTGCCATTACTGAATAAATATTTATCCTACAACTTACTGATAGGTGTATAAGAAAAAGTGATGTTTTTGATGACAAACTCTGATTTTTGTTCGCTTCGCTCACTCATTCTGCGCAACCTCAGAATCGTGACCTACCACCACAGCCGACCTACATGAACTAAACACTACTACAGAAAACGCCACGGTTTGAACGTAAGTTAAGTCTACACAAGACACTAACTCCATCCCAAAGGCTGCTCATGTTTTACCACAAATAATTTGGGAAGCGACTGACGCTCATTCGGTTGATGATCAGTGCAGTACATGTTTTTCGTAAGGTTTCAGTTCGTAAACAAATGGTTACTGCTCCTACTTTTTCTTTTCTCTTTGTTTATACTCAGGGGCCACATTTAATAAGAATCACCACATTAATTTTCATTACTGAATAAATATGTAGCCTACTACTTACTAACTGTATTTAGAAAAAATGCTGTTTCTGATGACAAACGCTCATATTCGTTCGCTTCGCTCACTCAATCAGCGCACACGTTTCCTCAGAAACGCTACCTAATCAACGTTACACCAAGTTACACACCTCACTTGTAATTTGTGTTACTACTACACTTTACGTGGGTTTTCTTGTTTCAATTATATTAAGAATTTTTTTTTACATCCTGCTTAGTGAAGATTTTTCCATTGGTTCCTTACCACTTCACTTTCTGATGACCCCTCACTTCGCAAAAAACAGCTGTAGAATTCAAGTGAAAATGCCACAGCTTGAATGCAAATTAGGCATACACAAGACACTAACTCTTATTCAAAGCTGCTCGTGTTTTAGCACAAATAAGGAGGGAACTGGCTGATGGCCTTACGTGAAAACTAATGCTCGAATATTATTGTTTAAAATGGTACAAAAGCACACTATTAGTATTTAGCATTTAATCTTTTTCTGTCTTTGTGTTGCTGCTAAACGATTATTCTCTTGTCCTATATTTGTCAGTTATTTTAGAATCGGTGAATGACTCCAATTTTAAAACGTGTAATAAAATAGTACTACGAAAAGCTACGCGTCCCTACTGATTGTTACTGAGAACAACAATTTAGTAACTCGCTCCTCGTTGTGTCCGTTGCCGCCAGACCATTGTTAATGGACGTTCCAGATAATTTCGAAAAAATTGGGAAACAATCATGACGTCATGTATTGTTAAGGCATTGTTGGGTGATTGTTGCTGATTGTTGCAAATGGTCATTTTTCGTTAATTTCGGTCAATTAGGACCCAGCTTAGACTTTGAAAATACGCCTACACAAAAAACTGATTAATTTCCTTTCTTTTGACAAACTTCTCATATTTGTGGCCTTCTGCTTTCAGAGGAGAAGACGAAATACCCCAACCAAGTACCCAACCAACCAACATCTAACGCATCTTTTTAACGAGGAGAGACTAGCGGAGTCGCTCGCTTCGCTCGCTCATTCCGTCGCGTCTCACTGCGCTCAGGGAGATCTCTTGTTGAAACTTGTATGGTGCTGACAAACACTCCTAGCAAAAATTATGAAACAAATGTTCAAGGAAGTGAACCGAATAATGTGCGCGTTTTTTTAGTGCATAATACAAGTGGTAAATAAAACTAAAAATGGTCAAATAATGTCATTCCAGAGTTGTAATGTTAGCATTCTGTATCTATACGTGTTACACTTTTGTGCTGGGGCCAATGACGTCTTATCCAACGTAGAAAGTCGGTAATTTTCACTATGAATAAATATTTAGCCTATATTACTTACTAAATGTATTTAGGAAAAAGTGCTGTTTCCGATATTTTATTTTCCGTTTTAAAATTGGAGTCATTCAACGATTCTATAATAACTGACAAATCTAGGACGAGAGAATAATCGTTTAGCAGCAACAAAAAGACAGAAAAAGATTAAATGCTAAATACTAAATTACGTATAGAAAATATATTGACACAAGAAAGGGGTGCCAGGAATACTTTTACGTGTGCGTTTGTATCATTTTAAACAACAATATTCGAGCATTAGTTTTCACGTAAGGCCATCAGCCAGTTCCCTCCTTATTTATGTTAAAACACGAGCAGCTTTGGGTAAGAGTAGTGTCTTGTGTCGTTGTGTATGCCTAATTTGCATTCAAGCTGTGGCGTTTTCACTTGACTTCTGCAGCTGTTTTCGCGAAGTGAGGGGTCATCAGAAAGTGAAGTGGTAACGAACCAATGGGAAAATCTTCAATAATCTTCGCTTCGCTCACTCAATCAGCGCTAACATTGCCTCAGAATCGTGACTGGAATCAATATAACCACTAAGAACCACACATCATTTGAATTTTTTGGCAGCACTACACTTCACACGGGTTTTGCCAGTTTTACTTATTTTAAGAATTTTTTTCTTTACGTCCTGCTCAGTACAGCTTTGTCCATCAGTTTCTTGTCACTTCTCTTTCTGATGACACCCCACTTGGCGACACAACAGGAGAACGTTAACAGACAACGTCACGGTTTGAATGCAAGTTAGGCCTACACAAGACAATAACTCTTATCTAAACCTGCTCGTATTTTAGCACAAATTAATAAGGAAGGAACCTACTAACCGACTTTACGTAAACACTAATGCGTGAATATTGTTGTTTGAAATGATACAGATGCAGACGTAATAATATTCTTGGCACTCTTTACTGGTGTGCATATATTTTCTACACGTAATTTAGTATTTAACATTTAATTTTTTTCTGTCTTTTTTTCTGTCTGAGAACAACAATTTAGTAACTCGCTCTTCGTTGGGCCATTGACGCCAGACCATTGTTGATGGACGTTCCAGATAATTTCAAAAAAAATTTGGAAACAATCATGACGTCATGTATTGTTGAGGCATTGTTGGATGAATGTTGCCGATTGTTGCAAATGGTCATTTTTCGTTAATTTCGGCCATTTAGGACCCAGCTCGGCTTTGAAAATACGCCTACACAAAGGACGGATTAATTTGGTTTCCATCGACAAACTTCTCATATTTCTAGCCTTCTACTTTCAGAGGAGAAGATGATCATCCCCAACCAACCAAGCATAAACTGTATATTTTTTAATGAGGAGAGACTAGTGGAGTCGCTTGCTTCGCCAGCTCATTCCGCTGCGTCTCGCTGCGCTCGAGAAGATTTATAGTTGCAACTCATAGGGTGCTGACAGACACCCCAGCAAAAATTATCAAACAGATGTTCAGGGAAGTGATACGAATAATGTGCGGGTTTTTCTTAGTACATCAGTACATAAAACAAATGACAAACAAAACTAAAAATGGTCAAATAATTTCAATGTAGCAGTAGTGATTCACGTGTTATCCTTTATCCGTCGTAGAAAGTCGGTCATTTCCACTACTGAATAAATATTTATCCTACAACTTACTAAGAGTGTTTAAGAAAAAGTGTTGTTTCTGATGACAAACGATAATTCGGCCGATGATTAGTGCAGTACGTGTTTTTCTGAAGGTTTCAGTTTGAAAACAAACCAGTTATTGCGCATACTCTTTCATTTCTCTTTGTTTATACTCATTCGCCACATTTAATAAGATTCACCAGATTAATTTTCATTACTGAAAAAATATTTAGCCTACTACTTACTAACTGTATTTTGGAAAAAGTACTGTTTCTAATGACAAACGCTGATTTTCGTTCGCTTTGCTCACTCAATCAGCGCACATATTTCCTCGGAAATGTGGCTGAATAAATGTTACACCTAGAACCACACATCACTTGTGATTTCTGTTACTACTACACTTTACGTGGATTTTTTGGTTTCACTTATTTTATTTAAAAAAAGTTTTTTCTTAACGTCCTGCTTAGTGAAGATTTTTCCATTGGTTCCATACCACTTTACTTTCTGATGACCCCGCACTTGGCGAAAACAGCAGCAGAAATTAAGTGAAAACGCCACGGCTTGAATGTAAATTCACCTACAAGACACTAAGACACCAAGACAATCAAGTTCAATGTAGAAGTAGTGTTTCACGTATTTTCTTATATCCAACGTAGAAAGTCGATCATTTCAACTACTGAATAAATATTTATCCTACAACTTACTAAGAGTGTTTAAGAGAAAGTGATTTGTCTCATGACAAACGCTGATTTTCGTTCGCTTTGCTCACTCAATCAGCGCTACCTCAGAAGCGTGACCTACCAACACAGCCGACCTCTATGAACCACACTTCAACAGAAAACGCCACGGTTTGAACGTAAGTTAAGTCTACACAAAACACTAACTCCACCCCAAAGGGGGGGGGGGATTGAGGCTCAATGGCGTGTCGACAACTTGGTCATTAGCGCCAACCTCAGTCACAGTGCAGTGGTCCGGGTTGCCACTGCACCACACATTACAGAGGTGTTAACCAAACCCCTAATCTAAATCTTGTCATACATCTGTACCTCCTGCAAAAATTGAAAAACACCGGACAGGAGGACAGACTTATCGCCCAACTGACGCGCAATGTCATGCGGAAGATGGAACCGACGACGAACACCATCAAAATGGCGACAATCAACAAGTAAGTGCCGGACCGTAAGTGGCCGTCGACACCAAGAACATTCAGGAGGGTCAACCCCCCGCAAAAGGAAACAGTGAGTAAGTCGGGTGTGACCAATTCGCAAACGGGCCAACACAACCTCCTCGACAGTGCCTTTAATGGCCCGTAACTTATTACCGTCCTGTCCATCCCACGAGGCTTGCCAAAAAGCATGTAACCTCAGACGCAGAGTTGGAAAAGCGTCCGAGGGAACAAGCCTGAGATCCCTACCGAGAGGGCCAGAAAGGGCCCCTTTTGCTGCAGAATCCGCTTGCTCATTTCCACCTATCCCAACATGGCCCGGGATCCAGCAGAAAAGCACGGTTTTCCGCTGGCCAGGCAAGCAGGATAGCAAAGCTTGGACACGTTGTGTCAAGGGGTTCCGTGGATTGTAAGTCGCCAAGGACTCCAGGGCACTCATGGAATCGCTAAAGATAATGTAATGCGTGCCCTGAAGGCCAAGGATCCATTCCACCGCCACACCGAGAGCCAAAAGCTCTGCAGAAAACACAGAATAGCCTGATGGAAGGCGATGGGCTACCATCACTCCCTTACAAACACAAGCACAAGCCACGCCAGCGTCTGACTTCGACCCATCAGTAAACAGCCGCTGATAACCGGCGTACTGAGAACACAGCCGCCGGAACTCCTGCAAGTACCTTGCTGGCAGAGTGGAACCCTTCGGGAGGGACGCCAGAGCGAAAATGAAAATGCCACTAGGGACAAGCCAAGGGGCCACTGGCATCCCCCCCAGCCTCAAGACGCTGGGCATATCAAAGGCTATCTCCTGACAGGACTGCTGGAGCCTATCGCGGAAATCACCCTTACCCACCCTGCGTCTACCGACTCGCAAGTCTGGCCCAAAAACCATGGACCAAGCAGGACTGGATTCCACAGCACGTAAACGCACAGCATACTGAATGGCCAGCTTTCGCCGACGAATGGCCAAAGGTGGCTCCGAGGCCTCAGCATAGAGGCTGACCACTGGAGAAGTTCGAAATGCCCCAGTCGCCACACGCAGGCCACTGTGATGCACAGTGTCCAACATCTGGAGAGTCGAGTCACTAGCCGAACCATACACCATGCACGCATAATCAAGTTTGCTGCGGACAAGGGCTCTGTAGAGGCGCAACATGGCAGTGCGATCGGCACCCCATGAAGTACCCGACAGAACCCGCAAGATGTTAAGTGCCCGCAAAGACTTGTCTTTAAGTTGGCGCAAGTGTGGAAGCCAAGATAACCTGGAATCGAACACCAGACCCAGGAAACGTGCCTGTGGGACAACAGGAATCTGCGCCTGCCCCAAATACAGGCAAGGATCTGGGTGCAGTGTTCGTTGGCGGCAAAAGTGAATGCACACAGTCTTGTCCGGAGAAAACCGGAAACCATTATTGACCGCCCAGGTCTGGACTTTGTTAATCGCCAGTTGTAGCTGCCGCTCGCAGGTCTGCATGCGAGCTGCCCGAAAGCGCAGGCCGAAGTCATCGACAAACAATGACTGGGGAACAGCAGCTTGCTGAGCAATGGGATTGATCCCAATAGCAAACAAGATGACACTAAGAACACCCCCTTGAGGCACACCATTCTCCAAGACAAACGGGCGGGAAAGAGTCGCCCCGACACGAACACGAAAAGAACGGCCGGAGAGGTAAGCGGAAAGCAACAGTGGCATCTGTCCCCTCAAGCCATAGTTATAGAGATTACGGAGAATCCCATAACGCCAGGTCGTATCATAAGCCTTCTCCAAGTCAAAGAAAACCTGAACCAGATGTTGACGCAGGCGGAAAGCCTCCCTCACATCCGATTCAAGAGCAACCAGATGATCGATGGCTGACCGAAAACGTCGAAAGCCACACTGGGACGCAGATAAGAATCCGCGTGATTCCAGCACCCAGACCAACCTCTCACTGACCATCCGTTCCATAAGTTTACAGACACAGCTAGTCAGAGCGATTGGGCGATAACTGGAAGGAGCAGTAGGGTCTTTGCCCGGTTTCACAATCGGGATGACCACTGCTGTCCTCCATGCTGCCGGAACAGAGCCTTCTGCCCACACACGGTTGAACATCTCCAGCAAGAACTGCTGGGAGGCAAGAGGCAGATGTTTCAACAGCTGATAGTGAACATCATCAGGCCCTGGGGCGGAGTCATGCGACTTGGACAAAGCTGAAACAAATTCCTGCCTGGTGAACGGTAAATTGTACTCCTCTAGCCCGTCGGAGCGAAAGTCTAGAGAGTGAGCCTCTTCTCTACGCTTTATTCTGAGGAAACCAGGATCATAATGGTTATCACTCGAGACCCCCGCAAACGCAGACGCAAGACAGTCGGCGATATCCGGCACAGAAGAGATCACGGAATTCGCCACCTTCAGCTGTGAAACCGGGGAAGACACGTTCCTCCCCGAGATCTGGCGCACCTTCCGCCACACCTGCTGAGAAGGCGTGGAGCGCGTGATCGACGAAACATAAGCTGTCCACGAAGCACGTCTAGCCTCACGGATGACATACCTGGCACGGGCACGACAGCGTTTAAAGGCTACAAAGTTGTCAGTAGTTGGGATGACCGTAAATGCACGCAACGCTCGCCGGCGGGCCCGAATAGCTTGCCCGCAAGCAGGCGTCCACCACGGAACAGGAACCCGCCGCGGCTGTGTGGACAAATGCGGGATAGTAGCACGAGCAGCAGCAAGGACCACGTCAGCGAAATGAGTTGAAAGTTCATCCACATCAGAAAAGTCCCCAACCGCACGCTGAAATACAGCAGCCTCAGCAAAGGCCGACCATTCAGCACGTCGAAGCGCCCACCGGGCTGGCCTGGAAGCCACAGAACCCCCTTGTGTCATGGACAACACAACGGGGAGGTGATCGCTTCCATGCAGATCGGCATTGACAGCCCAAGTCAAGTGAACTGGGACGGCAAGGGAGCAAAAGGCTAAGTCCACCGCTGACCAATTGCCCGTGGCCAGGTTACAGTGTGTCATGGCTCCATCGTTCAGGATGCAAACGGACCCCCTCTGCATCCACTCCTCAAGGATCCTGCCCTTGTTGTCAGTATTAGGTCCTCCCCACTGGACGTGGTGGCTGTTAAAGTCGCCCAGCAGGAGAAACGGGGCAGGAAGCTGGCGAACCAGGTCCTCCAGGTCACCAACCCCAAAGACCTCATCCGGCGGTAAATAAACCGAACAGACAGTAATATCGAATTGAAAAGAAACTCGAACTGCTACCGCCTGAAATCTAGTGTGCAGAGGCACACTGGCATGCGGCTGAGAGTGTTGAACCAGCACTGCAACACCACCATGTGCACGTGGCACAGGGTCTGCATCCAGACGGTAGACAGAGTAACCCCTAACAACCGGATTATCCGACGCCTTGAAGCAAGTTTCCTGAAGGCAGCAGCACAGAGGTCGCCAATGCGACAAAAGCAGCCGCAGCTCCTCTGCATGGGTCCGATAACTTTGGCAGTTCTACTGAACGATGGAATGCGCAGGCATTAGGACGGGCTTAAGACTGAATCATCCTCCTCAACTCCTCCCCTGGGCGACCCGAAAACATCTGAATCCTCCCCCGAATCAAAAGCCGGAGTGAGGTCCAGAACGAA
>JAHWFP010132770.1:0-13196 GCA_023313725.1 Lithobius niger
GCCGCGCACACAATAATATATTTACTGCAATCTTTTAATAACCAAAACATGATGCACACATAATATTTACTAGCCAAAGTACGCACAAACGCCTCCACTCCCACCTAGAACGCCCACCGATGAGTAGGACTCCTCCAATAAGAACACACACACACCTAACTGTCCAGGTTTTGCGCAAGGCCCCTCTTTCTGCCATTTCCTTGGCTTTCCCAGGCATCTCTCCCGAATTCAGAAGAGATGGAAGAAGACTTTTCTTGGAGGAGAGGAAGAAGAAAGAAGCGGAGCATCCAAGATCGATGTTTGTTTGGCGTTCCGGCTGCCCGATAAAACAGAAAAGAACCTGTCGCGGGCGCGTCCCAACTGCAGCCTGCCGAACGCACACGCCCCCGCGAATTAAAAACTTTTTCCCGCTCAATAGATGCCGCTTATCATTCCGACTTACAACTCCCCTCCTCCCCCACCCATACAACATCTTTCCCCCTTTTTCCTCAACCCACTCACCCCTCTACTTTCTTACCATCACCGACTTTTCCTGCTTGGAAATATAAAGAAAAAAAAATCTAAGGATTAAAAAATTCCAAACTGGATGTATAGAAGCAAAAGCGAAATCTGAAGAAAAAAGTTTGTTTTTTTATTCTTTTTTCCTCTCTCTTTTTTTTTGTTGTTGTTAAGAAAAGAATAAATTAAAAAAAAGAAAAAAAAAACAGCCATCCAACTATCCTGAACGGAGTCACACAACTCAATGTCGATTCACGAACTGTCAATAACTTTTGGATATATGCTTTTCCAGTTCAGTTCTGTACTTTGTGGAGCTAGTTAGGGAACGACGAGGCCTCAAACAGAATCCAGGGAACAAAAAAAGTTTTATTGAACAAATAATGCAGTTTTTGACAACTTTGTTGCAAAAGCCCTGATTGTTCATGCTGAACTTGAATTCGTCATTCGAATGTCAACTGTTGTCACTCTTGTGTTACAATACAAAAGGTAACTGAAACCAAATATTTAGGCATGCACGTTGACCAATTCTGGAAATTTGACTGCCATGTTAACAGCTTAATTAATAAATTGAGACAAACGATATACAGCAAAGGAATTGCCTGTAATTAATGTATGACATCAATTGTAATGGCTCGACCTCGCTAAGCTTTCTTCCCGGTGCTCCCAACAATGAGGTATGAATCGAAATAGAATTCTTCCGCCATGATCCTCCCATGGACCCCACATCCAAAGACAATTTCGGCTTCAGCATTAGAAATATTTCCCTTTTTGTCCCAACTCCTCCAACTTAAATTCAACCAGGACCAACCCTGTTGCCAGTGTGTCACTGCAACCCCGTAACTGCCAAATTGGTCATTCAAAGCAAATAGTACAGTAGCCCGAAATCCATCGTAATTCTATCTGACCCGAGCAAGCCTTTCATTTACGGCATTCCATTTAACCACAAAGCTTGTAGCACACTGCTCCATTCTGTTCCGTCACGTCACGTTGCATGCCGTCAAATTTCTGTTTGGATTAAAAGATTGTAAATTAGAGGAGCCGCGCAGACTGCTCCGTCCCGTTTTCTGAGGACCCGTCGGCTGACGGACGGGATTGTCGAAGCAGAATCCTTTCGTCAAAAACTGATCGCATCGGAGAATTGCACGCACCTGTCGTCCGTCCCGCAACTGTGCACGACGCCTTTCCCGTCCTACAAACAGATGCGAACCTATTTCAGTTGCCTTCTGGACTTAAATCTCATCATGGCCGAGCGTAAAGAATTAACACCTAATTTAATACGACTTTCTGGTTAATTACCTACTTGAGGTCACTATAAGTCCTTTTTCATTTGCATTGCTCACAGGGAGCCGTCACAAAATGCTCTTGGTGTGCCGGCCTATTTTTTTTAAAACCCGTATCTCATCTCTGTATACCTCTCTCTAAGGCCGGCACACCAAGAGTAGTTTGTGACGGCTCCCTGTGGCATTGCTAACTTAGCAATCGAAATTAAAAGCTCAGTGCAGCCGACTGAAACGATTAGCGTTGCAAGCAATGTGTGCTGGACCATCCGTTGGAACGTGACGGAACGGAGTAGTGTGCTACAAGCTTTAGCCAAGGCAAGAGTCACCCCCCCCCCATTAGTCAGGCGAGCCTGAGAAGATTATCGCTCCAATTTATAATTAAAACATCACTAGAATTGAACCACGACTATTCTCCTTATTCCGCTTGCTTGGTTTTAATTTGGAGTTCACACAACGTACCGTGTGAAAAAGAAGTGTGCATGACGTCATGTAATACTTGCCCTTGAGATTACCACGATGTTTGGTTAGAAGGATAATTGTTAGAGGACATTGTTAGTCGAGGCAACAATGTGCCAATATCAACTTCTTTCCTAGGGTAACAACGTCCCAGTTTCACCTTCAAGCCAAAGAATTGACACTCACGTTTTCATTGTTCCCCTTCCGGGGGTCGTCGTTGCGGTTGCTTCATTTCTGCTGCGAGACTTTGGTTTATAATGTAAGATAAATACATATTCTTACGGTCCGCGGCCAGCCTGTGCTACGAGATTCGTCCAATGGCCGGATTTACAAGAGGCAAATGGGGCAATTTTGCCTCGGGCCGGCCAAGCCAAAGGGTTCCCCCTTTATGAAAAAATATTGTAATTAAAAGGTTATTTTATTAGAAGCCTAAAATAATCATGAATTTTTACAAATTTGTCATAATGCTAGAAAATTTCTTTGAGAAAAGCGAATTAGTGCGCTCCAGAAGCTATAAAGTGTAAAGTGTTGCTGCTTTCGGGACTCTGCCACACGTGCTTATACACTAAGGTGGCCTAGCCATATCGCTCGCTTAGCTCGCTCCATTGGCGCCGTCTGGCATCGCTCGAGGAGGTTTGTATGAACAAACTATGACGTCATGAACAAACGTCATGGAGGTAAAAAAAAACTTTAAACGTTAGTTTGGAGGTTTTTTCGCGTGTTAGAGGGTCATAATATCAAGGTACAGGGATGGAAATAGGTCTAACCGAAGTGCAATTTAATTATCTTTCATTCGGTCTTAACTCCCATCCTTGTAGTGTTGCGAGTTTAATTTCGGATTTCAACGTTGAAATTCTACCTCCCCAGCAAGGTTACGCCGATGACGTTATTTGTGAAATCTGCCAAGCTCAAGATCCACATGACGTCAAATTGTAATGACCCATTGTCACTTCAAAATAATTAATATTCATTGTTAGTTGACATGATAATAATAAAAAGTTCGTTGCAAACGCAACCAGAATGGCAAGGACCTGGTGATCACGAACAGCCATCCGAAGTTAAAACAAAAAATTAAAATTACGGAAGTTTAGGACTTCAAGAGTTTAAAACGAAGACGATGATGCTATTATATTAATTGTTGTAACAATGTATGGCTGTGAATTATCTGTACTTAATGTTTGACGCCAATTGTAACGGCTCGAGCTCGCTTGGTCTTCTGCCGGATGCTCTCAACAATTAGGTATTAACCTTAAATTCATTCCACCACCAACTCTCCAACTCCCCGCATCGAAAGGTGATTTTGGCCATTTTAATTAGAAATTTTCTCTTTTTGTCCCGTTTCCCCAAACTTAACATCAGACCCTGTAGCTATTTTGCCTTGCTGTGAAAACTTAAATTAATCCGAAATTTACCAATCCATCTCGTCCCAAGTAAGCCGCATGCCGTTTGATATTCCATTTTAGGCCCTAAGCCTGGGTTAGTGTCGCCCTAGAATGTCAGGCGAGCCGGAGCATACTATCGCTCATGTTTTACCATTAAAGCATAACCTAAACTGAACCACGTTTACTAGCCATATTCCACCAATTTAGGTTAATTTGGAATTCCCGCAACCCCTTGACAAGCACCATGACACGTTTTCAAGCAAGTCCCTTAACTGTGGGGTTGGCCCTTGGGGATCTGTGAAACGTACTAAAAACATCTACAGTAATAATATAATATAATAATAATATATAATAATAATAATAATAATAATAATAATAATAATAATAATAATATAATAATAATATAATATAATAATAATACTTTATTTACACACTTTGCACGAGATACATTAGTATCTGTATGTGCACAATTAACAATTTAAATAACTACAACGATTTCCAATAGTGCAAGTAACAATTCAATTAACAAACCATTTTTTACAATTATTAAAATACTTATTCGGCTATACAATTACTTTTCACCCGTGTACAGCCCCCAATCTTACTCGACAAAATAATTCAATTGTCTTTAATTATTTAGTACATAATTCCTTATAATATGTTTTTTGTTATTAACTTTAAGATATCTTATATCTGTTGGTAATTTGTTAAAAAAGTAGGGTACATAATAATTTTGTTCTCTTTTTCCATACGAGTTCCTATAGTTTGGTAACTTCAACCATGGTTGATTTTTCCTTGTATTCCTTTCAACAATATTTTTCCAATCATTCTTGTCATAATTTTGTATTATCACAGTATACTATAAAATTTGTTTTATTGTCATTATTCTATATTTCTGACGAATCTCTATACTCTTTTTTGTTATTTTACTGTTCGAGAAGAGCACTTTAATAGCTTTATTTAGCACCTTTTGTAATTTTTCTAATAATCCATCAGATGTCAAAGCATACACTGTAATTGCATATCTAATATGTGATAAAATAAGTGATATAATAATAATAATAATAATAATAATCTGCTTTATTCAAGTACAAGATGTTCCGTACAGGCACGAAATTCATACGAATTTGTATGTGCAAAGCAATGTTAACATAATACAATGGCAACATAATACAATAAATTAATTTTTTTTTTCTTACAATTAATATAATTTCATTTAGTGTAAATAAGAATAATACAAATAGTACAATAAAATAAAGATTAGTAGAAATTTTTTTTTAGCTCGCATCAATGTTTAGTATTCTACTTTCATTTTCATGATAAGCAAATTTAGTCAACTTTAATTAACCACTCCTTAACCTTTTTCTTTACTTCCTTTTTGTTAGTTAAATTTCTTAAGCCAGCCGGTAAATCATTCAATATATTTGGTAAAACATAATTTAGTCCCCTCTTTCCATAGTTATTTCTCCAACGTGGTAATTCCAACCAATTATTATCATTTCTCACACTTCTTTTAAGTTTAATTTTAAATTCTTCACAATGATAATATTTTGTTATGTATATCCATTTTAATGTTTTATCAATATTTAACATATTATAGTAGCTATATATTTCTTTGGCATTTTTTAATTTTTCATTTTTAAATAAAACTTTTATTGCTTTATTCACTAATGATTGTAACTGAATCATATAACTGTTAGTTGTAGTGCCATAAATAATCAGTCCATATTTAATTTTAGACATTATCAGTGCTTCAAAAATACTTTTTTTATTTTTAATATAATAATAATAATAATAATAATAATATAATAATAATAATAATAATAATATAATATAATAATAATAATATAATAATAATAATAATAATAATAATATAATAATAATAATATAATAATAATAATAATAATAATAATAATAATTTTATTCACACAAATTACATTTGCAATATACAATACAGGCCAGAACACGAGACCTATGAAGTCTGTATGTGTCTGTAAATTAATAATTGTGTAGAAGTAACGATATAGGAAAAATACAAATTTCATGTAAGGTTTAAAAATTAAATAAAGAAAAAACATGCGTATTATTATGTATATTAGATAATTAGAACTGGTTAAAATTTTAATATTTTTAATGTTGCTTTAAAGTTATTATCCATTCTTTAATGAGTTTATTGAGTTGGTATTTACTCTTTAAGTCTCTCAGCTTAACTGGGAGTAAGTTAAAAGTATGCGGGATTACATAACGTTGGCCTCTCTTAACGTAGGAATTTCGCCATGTAGGAACTTTGAGCCATTCAGATGTTGATCTTATATTTCTTTTATTTTCCAATTTATGTTCCATCAGGAAATAATTCCTTTTGATTACGCAATTCGTTATTAATTGTCTAACGGTCATTATTTTGTAGTGTTCATAAATATCAGAAGTACGTTGTCCAACACGTTTACCAAACAATGCTTTCAGTCCTTTATTTTGAATTTTTTGCAAGTTGTTAATGAGGCCATCAGTTGATGTTCCATAAACGCTACATCCATATCTAATGAGTGAATTAATCCAGCTCTCAAAAAGAGATTTTTTTGCTTCATTGTTATAGAATACTTTGTAATTTATAAAGCAGAGGTACAATTCGTCTAATTCTATTAACTAGATTTTCGATATGTTTGGCAAATTTCCAATTTTCGTCAATTGTGATGCCTAAATATTTGCATTCCGTAACTTTAAGTAGTTTAGGGCATGTACACGTTTGATTGTCATGACATAGGTCATCGTGGATATAGATTTCACTTGATTCATTTTTCATATGTGAGGTCATGATTTGAAGATAACACGTTTTTTCTGCACTGATATATAATTCGTTATTCTTAAGCCATAAGTTTATGGTGTTAAAGTCAGTTTGTAAATTTTGGGTCAATACATTGCATTTATTATTAATTCCAATCATAATAATGTCATCTGCATAAAGTGTAAAGTAACTGTTCCAATTAAGGTACTGTAGATCATTTACATAAAGAAGAAAAAGGAGTGGTCCAAGAATAGAGCCTTGTGGCACGCCAAATTCAATAGGTTGCCACGAACTGTGTAAGTTATTGATGCCAACACAACACGTCCTATTCGTTAGATAATTCACAATAATATTCAAAATTTTTCCTCTCAAACCAAGGTTAAAAAGTTTCCTAGATAAAACATCTTTGTCAATTGTATCAAATGCTTTTTGTAAATCTATTAAGATTGCACCAACATATTTCCCGTCATTTAGTGCATTTGTTACCATATTGTTTATTCTATGTAGTGCATCAATTGTACCTTTGCCACGCTGAAATCCGAATTGGTTTGAATCGATTAGTTGGAAATGGCTTAAATAATTTGTTATGCAATTAGCAAAATATTTTTCAACAACTTTATTAATGACTGGTAATAATGCAATAGGTCTGTAATTATTAGGATCAGTTTTATTTCCTTTCTTATAGACAGGTCTTAATACTTGTTTTTTTAGGTTATTAGGCCAAGTTTCTTTTGCAATTATTGAATTTATCAACGTTAACAGAAAAACACTACTATTTTCTTTAGATTTTACAAAATGTTCAATAAGAAACCCGTCATAGCCAAATGACCGTTTAATTTTAATATTGTTTAGTATTTGTATTATATCATATTTTGTCGGTGTGTTTATGATCATTGTTTTCTCAAACCTCCTGGTTGCATTTGTTAGCATGTGTTTAATCACATTGTTACAACTTTTACGCTTGCATGCATGTTTTAATCTAGGCACTTGTTGTACAAAATTATTTACAAAGCAGTTCCCAATTTCCTTATCACTAGTATTCTTAAAAGCTTTCTTAATACCATCATCAATACTTTCCTTATCTTTTGTGTGACCAGTAAGCTGTTTAATTTTTTCCCAGATTTTCTTACTGTCATTTTTATTATCATAAAAATACTGTTTGTAGTAATTTTGTTTAGTATTCATAATATTTAATTTAACTATATCTTTATTTAATTCATATTCAGCAATCAGTTTCGGACAAGGATTTACCGATTTACTTATTCTTGACCAAAATCTGTTTTTCTTGTTTAGTTGATCAAGCAACTCCTGGTTCATCCACTCATTCTTCATAGTGTCCTTAGCAGGCTTCCGTTTAACATAGATTTTATTAGCTTCATATATTTTATTTATTTCACTCTCAATAGATTCATAAATTAAGTTAGGATCCATTAATTTAGCTAGGTAATCCCAGTTAAAATTTGCAAGTTGTGAAATTATATTTTTATGATTTAGTTTATAAACATAAACATTTTCTTTCTTTGTATTTAAAAAATCATTTCCATTCATATCTTGGTCATTCCACCATTCGATTACAGTGAAATAATGGTCAGAAATTTTGACCTCTACGACAAAACTTTTTGCATGAAATTTCTGGAAGTTAACATAGATTAAATCTATACAGGATTTTACAATTTTATTATTTCGTATTTCCTCTCTTGTTGGTGTATCAATCATACACACAAATCCAAGTGAGGCCATGGTATTCTTAAATCGTTCAATGTCGTATTTTTCACTCATGTCTTGAGTTTCTGTAAATATATTGAAGTTAAGGTCGCCAACAAGGATTGTATTATTTTTATTATTTTTTATATTTTTTTCGTTTAAAATTTTTTTTAGCTCCCTAATAAATGTTATGCGACTTGATGAAGGTTTCCTATAAATGGCAATTAGGTTAAACGTGCTGTTCTTGTATGTGAATGATATGTCTATCGCATCATTAGTGTCAATTTTTAAAGAATTGTTTTCCACTAAGTTTATCTTTGATTCTTTGAACATTATTAAAATTCCACCACCACGCATTTTATCTCTACAAATACTGAATTTTTCATAGTTTTCAATACTGTAATTAATTATTTCCTCCTCTTTTAAGTTTATTTCAGTAAGAATAATTATATCCCATTTGATAGCTGAATTTTCAATTTCCATAACAAATTGATCCCAGTTTTTTCGGCAGCTTCTTATATTTTTATGTAACAATGTAACATGCTTGTTGTCATCAGTTACTATCAACTGATGACTGAGATCACAAAAGTTCTTCACCACAGTATTAGCTGATTCCACATCATCATTCTGTAAATATAATAATAATAATAATAATAATAATAATAATAATAATAATAAATATAGACGATGCTCGAGGCATCCACCCACCCAAATTCCCCGGCGGCAGATGTTAAGTGGAAGAAGTACCACCATTATTACAGTTGTTTTTTGCCGCATGAGGGAGGAAACCGGAGTACCCGGAGGAAACCCTCGTGCAACGGGCGGGAAACAACCGGAGAAAAACCCGTACATATAAACTTCCCATCGCCAGGATCGAACCCGGGTCTGTACGAAGCCAGAGATGTACACTGGGACCAGGACGCCTATCGAATCTGACGCCCCAGTGCTCGCAGCTACCCGTGCACCCAGTAGGTACCTTGGTTAAAAAAGAATAGAGGTACAAACACACTCGTACCCACGCACATCATACGTTTTTAATGACGTAGATGATTCTACTGTTTTACATATCATCTGCCACCTAAGTTAAATCATTGTTGACAAACTAACAAATTCATAGGCCTATGCGATTCTAGATAGTCTCCCCCCCCCCCTGAAATTTCAATGAGGCATTTGTCTCATTCCCCACTATAGATAGACGCCCCTGTACTAAGGACAAATTATACTGACAAAGTTGAGCAACCTTAATTATTTCCAACTTAAGTGTTTAACAGGCAATACGCGTGTTTTATTTTCATCTACCAACAATCACTTTTTGCTACACGGCAAGTTTTTGTTTCCCCGACTTATCTTCGGGACCTGATCATGTCACGACCAGGTTTCTGTGAATAATTGAAAACAAGGAAAGCAAAAAATAAATAAATAAAATAAGCACAATTCGCTTTGCCCGCGAGCGTCCAGGTTCAAACATCATATCAAGCGATTGTCTATAAAAATTTCCATTCGTGGTGTCTTTATATTTTTACGCACATATTTCAAAATACGTTTTTACTATCCTTCGGCAAAACGGCTTTCGATGCTTCGAAAATACGTTAAAAATTCGGGAACTGCACAAACTCAAAACGGTTTTATTTTAGACGCAATTAACATCGCAATTATTTTCCACCAATCCGCAAGTCGTAGCGTCATATGGCAGAAAAACAAGCAGAGTGGATTTAACATTTTGCTGCTTCGTGACTTATCATTTCGTTAGTAAAATCCCGAACCCTATTGGCATATGCATCGCCAGATGACGTTAAAATCTACATCACCTATGATGTGCGTGTTTGTACGTCTACTCCTCTGGAACCAAAGCACCTACAAACGTGGGAGTAGGACCAAACGAAAGATTATTAAATTTCGCTCAGGTTAGGCCTATTTCCATCGCTGTAACTTGATATTATGACCCTCAAAAACCCTGAAAAAAGAACGTCAAAGTTGTTTTTTTTAACCCTCATGATGTTTGTTCATGACGTAATAGTTTGTTCATGAAGACCTCCTCGAACGAAGAGAGAAGATCAGGAAAAGGATGCATGGACAAAAATAACGTAAAAGGACGACGTATTTTGCAACACACCACATACAGATCTTAAAATTGGTTTTGTATTAACTGACTTGATGCATGGAAAAATCAAAACAATAGATTTGGTTTTAAAACGGTACAAACATTCGCGTTTCAGGAGCACGGAGGTGCGTGGATTGAACCAGCAAAGTGACCGATTTACACGTAAACTAAACCTTTTCAATGTGTGTTTCGCTTTGCTCTATCAATCTTTCATCCTTCACCTTCGTAGGGGATTACTTATGGAGGAGAAGACGTACAAACGTGCAAATAAACAAATCGTATGTTTGGAATGACGTGGGTGAAATGTAGATATGCTGAGGAATGTGACGATCGAACTGTGAGCAACATTTGCAATTATTTTCCGTCGAAATAATCCGTACAATGATTTTGTGATGCTCTTGGAATCTAAGAAATCACGTGAAGCATGGATCGACGCCAGTGGAGCGAGGAAAGCGAACGATATGGCTAGTCTTACATTATAGGGCAGTCTCGTAGCAAAAACGACGACTAGAATCCCCAAACATCACCAAGCAGCAAAACGACGACAAGACACTCCCCCTCCTCAAGCAGCAACTCCTACCATGAAAACGGGCGAGCGTGTCGTCAATTCTTTGCCCTGAAATTGAAACTGGTACATTGTTAATTGAAAGTTGAAGTTGCCTCGAAAAACAATGTGCTCTTCGTGGTCATCTCAGCGGCAAGTCTTAAATGACGTCATGCACGAAGGACAGTTATTTTTCACACAGTACAGATCGTTCAAGCCAAAGCAATAAAGTGGGAGTAGGGGGAGGCCTGAACGGGGAATACTATACTCCGTGTGTGGGGCAGTGTGTCTGTTAGCGCTGCTCTTTAGAAAATAAAGAGATTGGGAGGGTGTTGGGGGGGGGGGAGGACAATGCGTCTGTTACCGATCAAAAACTGGGAAATTTTCCGTACGAGCATCAGAACAAAATATGAAGTAAAACGTATAATTGCGATAGCACCTCAAAATAATTGTTCTACCAGAACCTCCAGTGAACAATATAAACGTTACTTTATTCAGTCTTGCACTGCAGTGCTGGGAAAGCTGTATCCTTCTGTTTTTGTATTGACACCTAGAATTTCATTAACTGGGGCCAATACTCTTTTGCGCGATGTGTGTGTAACATTAAAACTGCTAAAATGTGTGCAAAAAATTCTTCGTAAAATTACGGTAAATACCGTAGAAATAGACCTCAACTACTCTAAAAAAACTTGGAAAATGCAGGGAAATTCTCATTATGGTAAATATCCCAATGCAGGGAAATTCAGGGAAATTTCCAATTCAGGAAAATACCCAATGCAGGGAAATACCCAATGCAGGGAAACAACCAATGCAGGGAAATTCTCATTACGGATGGAATTGGATAATGACTTTCGTACAATGAAGTGTGACGACTGAACTTGGCGGGCGGAACACTAGCGTGGTCTTTGATAGAGCTCGCTGTTGCAGGGCTTGATGGAGGTGTGCGCCCAAGGACGACGCTAAGGGGTGGGGAGGCGAGAGGGGGTACTTGCCCCCCTCCCCTGAATTTTTGACCGTCCTCACTTGCCCCCCCCACCATCAGATCAAAATCAAACTTATACGCGAAGAAAATTCTGGTTACTTATTCAGAAAACTACGTTAGTTTCTTTCACAGTGACAGGAAGACACATCAATGGAGCCTAGTTGTTACTGTGAGAGTTGTAAAACCCTATTTTTTTCATCTGGATTTAAAAACATTTAAAAAAAACATGTTGCAGAAAACAGCTAAGAACGTTCGGTGTGAGAAAGAATTGCAAGTGTTATTTTTACTTTTATTCTTTTTTTTTTGGGGGGGGGGGGGCAAAAGTAGAACTTTCGGTTTGCCCTCCTGGCTAAAATTGCTGCCCCACTGCCGCCTCCCCAGTAAAGTGATTCTAGCTTCGTCCCTGTGTGCGCCTCAACACTTTCGAAAGTGGCGAAATCGGCAAAAATGTACAGAAGACCTGGAAAAGACCAAATGTGTACGACACGTAGGCTCTCGCGTCAGAAATCCAAGCAAGATGGCCGCTGTATGAAGACAAACGTTGTCAGAGACCTTGGATGGCATCTATCCTCGTTCCCATCGGCTTTCTAGAGTTGGGACGTGGCTCCATCTACAGGCCGTCCGTCAATGTCGACCACGAGCTTCGTCGGTCACAACCTCGTTGCGGAACGGAAAGACAGAAAACGAACCAGCACGATTTCGTTCAGCCTAAACCACTGCTCAATTTCCGTTTCACGTCTTCTAGCTATAGCGTAGAAGATCCATGGCATCTCATCTTTTCATTCCGTTTTAGTCTTTAAAATATCCGGGGTTTTCTTACAGCAGGCACGTCAACAGCTTCAAATTCTTTTTCACATTTTAGAATCACGTTTTTTTAAACTTTTTTTTCCCACATAGCTAAATTGATAATTTTTCACAAGTTTTCACCATTTTTACTTTATTGGTTCAGCGCTATCTACTTCGTTAAAACGTATGATGTACGTGCGTGCTTGTGAGTGTGTTTGTACCTCTACTCCTCTTGAGCAAAGGCACCTACAAAGGTGGCAGTAGGGCCAAATGAAAGAATTAAATTGCCTTCGATTATAGGCCTATTTTCATCGCTGTAAGTTGATATTATAACCCTCAAACACGTGAAAAACCTGCAAAAATAACGTCAAAGTTTTTTTGTCCTCATGATGTTACGTCGTAGTTTGTTCATGCAAACCTCTTCGAGCGAAGTGAGACGACTCCAACGGAGCTAGCGATGTGGCTAGTCTATATAACTGAGATCGTAGTTTGTTTGTTTGTGTCCGCAATGGGAATCTCGATATCTTTATTCTATTGAAGTCCGCAGTGGCAATCTCGATAATCTTAATTCTTTTGTTTGTTTGTGTCCGCAGTGGGAATCTCGATATAATCTTTATTCTAGTGAAGTCCGCAGTGGCAATCTCGATAATCTTAATTCTTTTGTTTGTTTGTGTCCGCAGT
>JAHWFP010132770.1:15739-48168 GCA_023313725.1 Lithobius niger
CGAAAGCAAAATGAAAGTGGACGAAAGCAAAATGAAAGTGGACGAAATCAAAATGAAAGTGGAAAGCAAAATGAAAATGGACGAAAGCAAAATGAAAGTAAACGAAATCAAGAAAAAAAAGGACGAAAGCAACGTAATAATCTGTAATTACGATGCTTTTTTAAATGCGCATCTGTCTGTATAGGGAATCGTAATAAATTTACGTTGTCAGTGAAGATGATTTTAAACAATAATACTGTATTATCACCTCGTGCGTCTGATTCGGTTTTAGTAGGGGCGATCCCTCCCATCGCCTCCCTCTGGATCCACGCCTGTACCGTAGGCCTAGTCTGGTAGATGAAATGGTATCTCTTCGCCAACCCATCATCATTCTGACTGGCTCTGTCTCAGACTGCAAGCATCAAAATGATTTTGCATACGATGGCGTCCCCCAACGCGATTTTCCAATGAAATCTGCCAAACGACGTTACGAAGGACATCAGAAAGCTCTTGGCTAACGTTCTCTTTGCTTACCCACGTGCCGCTCACACGACCAACAAATCAAGTTAGGGCTTCCGTCCCGCAGCGAGCTTTACATTAGCAGCAGGTACCTGCAAGGTGCACCGCTGTACCAAGAATCATCTGACACGGTCTACGAAAGGAAAGGGGAAACGGAAGTTGCCACCAGTAAGGACTGAGTAACTTCACTCCTGTAAAAAAAAAATATGGAAATTGTTAAAATGAAAAAGAAAATAATTAACATGTTCTAGGGTTGCCTCACATAGAATTATTAGTGTTTTCATTCTACCAATAATTGTGGGTTACTGTACCCAAACCTGGTCTCCAGATAACAAGAAATACATTGCTTGTGTGGAAACGGTACAGAAAAACTAACAAAATTTCATGCTGGCAGGGATGCTGCCGGTGTGAAAAATGTGAAAATGTAAAAAAATGTGAAAAATACGAGTGTTGGTGTGAAAAAAAGAGGCAAAACGCACAAACGAAGTAAAAAAAAAATCAAATTATCCACCCTAATTTTGGGCCCGGAATTACGTAGGCATGCCTGTAGTTAGAACACACAAAAGAAAATTGGTTGGTTTACGGGCGGAGTCGCTTTAAAGTCGCTTTCGCTCTCCTGAGTGAAATTACAGGGGAATTACAATGGTTACTGGAAAAGAAAAATTTATATTAAAAAAATGTGAAACTGGTGATATATGAAAACGAAGAAATAGTGATACGAAAATAAAAGTAGGTAGTACATAACATATGTGAAAACATAAAAAGCATGTATTTGAAGAATGTGAAAAAATGAAAAGTGGGTATGTGAAGAATGTGAAAAAAATAAAAAGTGGGAATCTGAAAAAATGTGAAAAAAGCTGGTACAACCGGCAGCACCCCTGTGCTGGTATCCCTTAGCTTGCATACGAGCAAAAACTGCAATTAATCCTACTTACCTCTGTCAAGAAACAGTTCGTGGGGACCTGACTGTTCTGTTTAAATTTAATGATTTGCCGTAGTCTTTCAAAGAATACACCAGAGACAAGAATGCTACACGTTAATGAAGCCAAGAGTCAAAACCAACTGTGGAATATTTTTCAGTTTGTTTGCTGCTATTGCATAAAAATGTAAAGAATAAATCACAAGGTAAAGGGTAAAGGAAGAAACAGTCTACATTAAAGACTGGCCTTGTGAGGATACAAGATACACTAACCTGATAAAACACACCCCGACTGGGCTCGAACTTAGGACTTCCCGCTGTTTAGGCCGGGCGTACTAGCCACTATGCTACCGGGGCAGATACTGGCCGCAGGCTCCAGCCGAGCTAAGTAGCTGTTCAGTCTTTCTCAGTGGCGGCCTAGATAGAGGTCACAAACATACACAAGGATTGAAAACAACATTGCTTCTTGGCCTCCACACTAAAAATAATGCGAGTAATAAACAATAAGATTAGTGTATCTTGTTTCCTCACAAGGCCAGTCTTTAATGCAGACTGTCTGCTTCGTTTGCTATTGCATGTTGTAATTGCATGTTTAGTGTGGGACAGTCAAACTAACAATAATAATAATTACAAACAAAAACTTCAAGCGTGCCGTATAAGAAAGTTATATGATTCGAAGTTTCACTTTACTTCTTAAATGTACACGGATAAAAATTGATGATTTTTAATTGAAATAAACAAATTTTTTAAATTTAATTAAATTAATTGCATCTGTTTAAGTTCTGTTGTGCTTTATCAATTAAATTATTGTTGAAGCACAAAGGCACTCAGACAGATGCACTTTTCTCAAATGCTTATTTCAGTTAAAAATCATCAATTTTTTTCCCGTGTACATTTTAACAAGTAAAGTGAAACTTTAATATGTAACTCTCTTTTTATGGCACAATTGACCATTTTTTTAAAAAAAAAACCGTTTTTCTTTTTTATGGCATGCAGTAATGCGGAATAAAAAATGGAAATGTGGAATTAATGTTAGTTTAAATTTACACCAAAACGAACTCGGTCGATGCCTTGCGGCTAGAAGTAATTTTTTATTCTTTTACAAAGTTGTGAACGCGCGCAAATACAGTGATTGTTGCTGCCCCACTTTGAAACAATTCAGCTCAGCTCTGAAAACTTGCATCTATGAAATAAACGCGCTGTTCGATCGTTGCTAGTTGCCAATTTTGAGTCTCGAAATTAACAAGGTAGCTTAGTTGGGTTTAACCTGAAACTATATGCCTTTAGCTGAATCACATATTCTTTCAAAGGATTTAAAGGGTTTTAGCGATTCTTTCATTTTACCCATCAACAATCAACTGTTTAGCAAAGACAACACGAGCACGAAGAATGGACCGGGCGTTTGCTGATTGGCATTGTTCCCTAATTACAATGGTTGAAATACCTGGGCGTGTGGATCGATGAGAGCCTTAATCTTATTGACCGAGCATGGTAGGCTTCTCCGGCAAAAGATTGACCAGCGGCAGGCACTGCTTCAGGCTCTGGCATGCCATCGAGAAGTGCTGAGCGGGGCGTTGCTTTCGGCCTATCGCACTCACATACGAGCCGCGATTGATTACCACCTTCCCTTTCTAGCTGTAACACCACCTCACTTCCTCAGCTTACAGGTTTGCGTAAACAACTGTCTGCGCACTGTTTCAGGATTCCTGGTCACAACGCCTGTCCAAGTGCTCTGGGTGGAGCCGGGTGAATTGCCGCTCCACATCAGGGCCAATGAGGAGCTTGTCGCTTTATGTCTGCGCAACATCGCCAGGAGACCGCAGGACCCGGTAGCGAGGATTCTGTTGGATTATGCGACGCTGTCTGATGAAGATTGCCTCCTGGGTGTCGCGGGGTGCGGAGTCAACTTGTTGAGGATACCAGCTTTATGTGTGTTAACACGTGAGTGTGGCTGTAGCGCGCTGTCCCTGTCCGTGGGCGTGGTGCACTGCTCTGTAGGAAGTCTTTGACAGAGATTGTATTCAGCCGTACCGTGTCTTCTGCGATGCGTCTTACGATGCCACGTGCCGGATGGGAGGCGTGGGTGTGAGCATCCCGGAAGTTAAGCTCACTGTTCACAGGAAGTTACGCCATGTCTCCGCCAGTTTTGTGTGAGAGATGGCTGCGCTCTGTGTTGCGCTTGACATAGTCGGTGATCTGCATCTACCCAGTGTGGAAGTTCACACAGATTCCCAGTCAGCAATTAATGCCATACAAGGTGCCGCACGGTCGCTGGCTGTCGAGTACCCATTGGTTTTTAGCATATGCTGGAAGCTTTGGGTTACCTTGCAGACAAGCTTTCTAGCTGTCAAGTGGGTCTGGGGTAATAGTGGCAATCCAGGTAATGAAAGTGCTGATGGTCTGGCTAAAGATGCTGCTATACATGCGTGTGATTACGTTGAGCTTATCCAGTTGGTGGGAGCACGGAGGAAGGCCTTGGGCACTTGGGCCATGGAGCAGTGGAATCAGGAATGGTCTGCGGCCAGTACTGGTCGCACCCTCTTCAAGATTCACCCAGAGTGCGCTTGCAGGAATGTCCTAGAAAGCTTCTCCTTCTGGATGTCCAAAATACCTACCGCGAACAGGACATTGCCTCCTCCAGTCTCACAGGCACCACCTTTGGTGGAGTCTGTCGGCGACCTGTGAGTGTGGTGAGCAGGGTAGTGTTGAACATCTGTGCTAGCCTGTTCGGGGTGGACGTCAAAGCGCAGAAAGATTCTGCATTGGGTACAGGGTGCAACATCGAGAGATAGCCTATGCTCTTGCGCGCAGGTAGCCTTCGGAAGAAAGGCGTCGTCTTCGTGCCATTGCAAAATTTGTGAAAGAGACAGCAGTACCTATATAGGCTCTCTCATCCCTCTCCTCTCCACTCCACTTCGCCAGCGTAGGGTACATAGTGGTGGAGTGGTCATGTACACGGTGGTGAAATAACCCTATTCGCAGCGGAGGAGAGCTTGCAGTGAGGCACAGAGCGAAGAGGGCTTTTGTGTGCAAATTCGTGGACACGATAGAAAGTGGTTGCGTACAGTGAATTGGTGCCATAGGATGTAGTGTTGGTTAAGTGAGTGATTGGTTGGTTGGTTTTATTGTGTTGTATTTGGCATTGTGTGTTTTGCACTTTGTGTTTTGTATCTTAGTGTAGAGTAGGCACATGGCTACGGGCTGCGACCCCAATAAAAGTATCATTTCTCTCCCGTAACTCTGAAATGACTCGACCAATTGAAAACGTGGTCTCTTTGAGGATGGAGGCCGAGGAAATTTCTGGCTTAGATCGTGTTTCAGATTTTAGGTAGGTGCAGTAGATTTTTTCTGAAACGGTGGCACGACAACAAGAAGTGAACAGTTTTCAAATTTACGTGTGGCTCCCTACCTTTAGTCTTGCACATAACGGTATAAATGTACCTATCGACTATTGGCCAAGTTAAGTTTGGTAGAAAAATATTGGCTAGCACATATTGTTTTCGTTTTGTTGGAAGGAAGACTTCAATCATATGTGACAACAATAATAATTGTATCGCAATAGGTGGGCCACAAAATAGCCGCTAAAAATGTGCTACCAGACATAAGCTGAAATCAACAAAATATAAACAACAAAATTCATTAGAAAAGAAGAAATTATGCAGTAACTAGCTCTATCTAACGAAGCTGGAGAGGTTTGTATTTTTAATCTGTTTTTTTTTTTTTAATATAGGGAGAAAAGTAAATAAAACCACGTCAGATGGAAGGGCAATCCACACATGTACTAGACACACAGTCAAATTAAGAGGGTGATCTCTATTACGCACGTTTCCGTTTGCCTAAAATAAAGATACCACTATCGATGCCGGTGTTGTCCTTTAAGTAAGGAAGTTAAGCATAGGTCGGCACGGAGTCTTCCATAATTCGAGTGAGTCAACCTTTAAAAACTACAAACCTTCAGAATAGGTCATGTTTTTAAGATCTTGTAAATATTTGGTGAACCACCGTTGAACAGACTCGAATGATCGATGTCTCTGCCCAATCGATGTCTGTCGATGCCTTCTGGAACACAACTCCCTCTCCTGACACCTTCAAGAAATGCTTTGATAACTATAATCTTCGAGTGTGTTGTATTATGCTATCCATGTCATTCTGTGAAGGCAAACCAAGCAGTGCTACATACAAGTATAAAATACGTTTCGAAAATTTTCAATTTTCGTCATCAGGTTAGCAATAAAATTATAGCATGGCAAAAGCCACTAAGTCATCCTATGTTAAAAGCATAAAACAGTGATTTAAAACGGTTAAAAACCACCAATTTCTCCCCTCAAAAGAGGCAGAAATGGCAGCTGAAAAGCAACAACCCACTTGCTCCGTTGGGATGCCACGTTGCAAGGCAAGGTGAATGCAAATCCATGTCATGTTTTGTCTCAAAACTTGGGTAAGAGTGTCATAATAAAAATTCATGGAACCAAGTCCAAATACTTCGCTCCTGCCCCAGTACTTGTTTCCTTCGACCATTTTATTTGGGTAAGTTTAGTATGTCAGCAATGTTTTCATTAATGAAGAACGAAAGTTAGAGGTTCGAATGCAATCAGCTACCGCCCCAGTTCTAACCAATCATGACCCTTTATATAGATTCGATTATTTACTATATACATATGCAATTGTGTATATCATTACATAACGTGTAATATATGTAATATCAGAAAACAAAGTCGAATTCGTTTGCTGTTTAAGGCAAGGCTTAACTGATCTGAAGTCTAAACAAAAAAGGAAACCGAATAAGCTTTCCTGCAAAGCTTCACTGCAATATTGATGCCGTGTTTGGCCCATGTGAACCTTAGTGCTGTGTTCATGCTCCTCCCCCCCCCACCCTTCCCCCCTATTGTTATTACCAAGAATTGATAGGGAGGAGAATTTGTAACTCTAAAAAGTCACTATTGAAACATGTATGATTCGTCCCCATCAGTTCAGTCCGAGTTTTCAGAGGGTGCCACGTGTTCCATTTGGTAATTTTCCCTAATTTTTTACCTCAAATCTAAGGTAAACCAAATTACAACAAAGCTAGGCTAAATAATAATTAAATTCAAGCTAGTTTAGTTTAGTTTAGTTTAATTTAAGGCTAAAAACTGAGTAGAAATTCCCACATAAAACACATGGCGCCCTCTATAAACTAAGACTGAACTAATATCAATGTATCTAAGACGGTTTAAGTATGGGTCTCAGTCACAAATTCTCCTCCCAACCCTATAAATTCTTGTTATTACTTTTGAACATGGTAAGTAACCGACTGACTGGTGTCTGCTTGCGACACATCACTGCTACCTGGCTGAAAGCCATTACTGAAAAACAGTAAAATACTAACAATCGTCATGTATTATCAGTAGGGTGCTGAATGGAAAGGAGATGACTAAAGAATACTGCAAAATTAAGCCAAAAAAGTTAGACGAGTGCAAGCATTGTGTGTGTGTACTGAGTTTACTGGAAAAAAAACATTTATGGGTGCAGGTAATTTATTATTATAAGTGAAAATGTACTTGTAAGCTAATAAAATATATCAATCCCTTGACGGGGTTCACACCAATCTGGAGAACCGGAGACACCTGTAAAACTCAAGGAATTCTCAGATTTTTCACACAAAAACTAGAAAACTCAGGAAAAAAACAAAGCCACACGTTTAGGCCTATATACTTTGTTCCACATTATGTTTTCAGAAAACAGTGACTGTATGACGCCACGTTTTCTTCCACTACGAGAGCAAAAAATCCGTAAACATCCCATTCGTAAACAGTAAGTTTGTTGAGTCTACAAGTGTGATATCCACATGATTTTGTACTCTTAGTGTAAGCAAACGAGTCGCCATCCACAGTCAGTTTTCTGAAAACATAATGTGGAACAAACTATAATCGTAGGTGAAATTTGTTTTAAAAAATTTATCCTTGTATTTCTGTGTTGACACCTAAAATTTCATTAAATTGGGATACTCTTTTGCACAGAGTAAGCCCTAAAAACAAGTGTAAGTTGACAAAACGTGTGGGAAAATATCTTACCTAAAATTACCGCTTAAATACGTTGGAAATTGACGTAAACTAGTATGGAAAACCTGGAAAACTCAAGAAAAATTATTTCGGTTCTTTTGTGGGAACCCTGCTTAAGCCTTGACCAAACGGGCTGAATGCGGACGCTAAGTGATGAGGGATGGTGCGACAAAAAACATAACCAATGATTGACACACGCTTCTTCAGCGAGTTACGACTTGCGGTGGGAATATCCAGTTGAGGTCTAAACTATCCCCGGACTAGCTTAACCCTGGATCTAACTAAACCTCGACCTGGGAGTTAGCAGACCGGAGAAAAAAATTGGTGATATCCATATTGGACTAAGTTGGGGTTTTGTTAGCTCTTTACTCCTTAGACCTCGACCTTCAGGCTAAATTAGCCTGTTAATGTGTTGTTAAAACTCAGGAATAACGCCAATACTAGATGGATATCACCGCTTTTTACAGCTCGGGGTTAACTACTCAGTGGTAAGTCAGTCCTCGACCTTCAGGCTAAATATTGCTTAGCCCTCAGCTTATTTCGTGATGGATGTCACCATTTTTCCTTATTACCGAGTTTAGCCCAAAGATTAACGTTAACCCTCAACTGGATATCCCCACCGTTGGAGTCATTTTGACGTTGTTGAGACGGTGTAGCGCATCACATCGCCTCAGATTTCCTTCATGGTTCGAAATGTCGAGTGACTACTAAAAACGTGTGTATGCTTTACAAGTCTGATCAATTTTTATTACAATAATTTATTAGGGATTTATCACCTTTCAAGACTTAAAAGTTATGGTCTGGAGACCGTGAGGTGTTGGGTACAGTCTGAGTCCTTATGTCTTGCGTCTTACACTTTAACCTCTTGACGTTTCGGTTCTTGAGCCTTGTGACTCTGAAGTTGGGAATCTTGAGGGCTTTAGGGCTTATTTTATGCCATGCCAAATTATCAGTCGTATGATTTACGTAAACATTTAGCCAAGGCTTTCTGATGTGGTTAATAGACTTTAGTGCCGACAGATGCAATCAGCAGAAGGACTTACACAAACTTCGATCTGTTATGGCTGTGTAGCTAAACTACAGGGAAGAGTGAGACGGATTCCTCTTAGCCACGCCCCACAACGTCATCAAAGCCGATCAGTTTAGAAACGGCACGTCTCACTTGTTGTTCTCAAGCAAAGAAAAATTTAGCAATAATCACTGCCACGTCTATTTTCAGCGATACAGATATTAGTGACAACCTACAGATGCTTATTAAGCTCTGTTTGATTGGCTTTTGTTTCTAAATTGAGGCATTTTCCAGATCTCACTTCTCTACAGTTTAGAAACACGACCATTTCATCTACTCCCGGTATTGGCAGCCATGTTGAATCAGGAAGTGTGAGTAAACTGCGCAAGAAAAAACCTGCCTCACTCGGCTCAGCAAGATCTCAGTTCCATGACTTCATGCTTACGTCAAATGGGAGGAGTTTGGATCAGTTGTCTAGAGTTACGAAACAGTTATTCTCACGTCCCTGTAGTTTAGAAAGCCAACCAATAGGTGAAACTTCTGCTCAGTTGCTAACTGAGACAGGAGCAAGGTGGCATGATGATTAGTACTACTATATCAAGATCCAGAGGTCATAGAATCATATAAAAGGTCCCTAGAATTTCCGACTGGAATTACCTAGCAAAATTGCCCCCTCTCCTCTCTTTTTCTGGAGCCATGGCTTCGCCAAGGAGCGCAACAAAATTCGAAGTCTATGTGAGATAGAAACTTACCGCTTCTTTCTGTTGCATTCCATTCCCTCAACGACCGCTTAAGTCCAGTTCGATTGGTCTCAGCTCACTGCCTCGACACAGGAACCTGTCGTGCTACATTACTTTCAGGCAAAGGAGAAGTGAGACTATTAAAGAATTGAAAGAGAGGCCCGTAACGACTGTATGGGCAACTAACTGAGACCAATCGGACTGGGTCATAATAAGAAAATAGTTTGTAATTTTTGTTTAAAGGTACATTCCGTCTGCCTTATAACAGCCTCGCGCAGATCGTCATCCGCGCATGTTACCATCGCACCGTGACTCGCATGCGTGACTCGGCGTGGTAATACAAGGCCAACTAAGTTGATAGCTGCTATCTTCGCAGCGAGGAACGCAGCTAATATCTCAGTTGACCTTGGGAATAGTAGACGAAGCAGCATGAGCGCAAAAAATTGTGTCGTCAGAAACCGTAAGATTTTCGTATTTTAACATCATACTTTATAATTTTTTTAGGCTAGTATCTTACAATTTTTCTTCGGCGAGCTATATATTGGAATAAATAATTTTTATTATTTATACCAATAGCTCGCCGAAGAAAAATCGCCATTAATCTTTTAGATTTTTGATCTCATGGTAATTATTAGCAAACGATTAAAAACTAGTACATGCACAGACGCAGATGAAAAGTCATGGTTATTGTAAGCGCGCAAAGGATCATATAATCGCAGGACGCTAGTTAATTTGTTCCTAATATTCAAGAGAAAATCTCCTAGACGCCACATTTAAAAATGGATTTTTAGCAAGGGAGTGACTAACGGTAAGTAAATAGAACTTTCGGCCGTATTTGATGTTAAGGATCGAGAAAAATGGCGCTGGTAGGAATCGACCTTAAAGAATTGAGATAGAGCCCGGTGACGACCGTCTGGGCAGCTAATTGAGACCAATCGGGCTGGGACTTAAGAAAATAGTTTGTAATTTTTGTTTAAGGTTCGGGAATTGTCGAATACAAAAGGGTAAAGTGGTTGGTGAACGTTATTCCCAGTTTCCCTCTTGTGCGTTACCTTTCTTCCCTCTCCCTGTCTCCTCCTTCTTTTCCCTCATCCAACACGTCGGAACTATTCCATTGCATGCCTCATTAGTTCATCCTAATTAACAAATAAATGGAAAAAGTGAAGCTGGATTGGGGCAGAAAACGGAGAGGGAAAAAAAAAAAAGCTCCTCTACGAAAAATCGAGACAGAAAAAATCCTTCTAACCAAACAGCAAAGCTCCATTCGACGACGGCGAAGGAAGAGAGTTTCCGAACGCATTTCTTCACTTAAACTGTTCACGGGTCTTCCGGTAAGAAAAAAAAAAAGACTGTAAAAATAAAAAGTAAAAGCGGAAAAAGAAACGTTCCTGTGAAGTGAGTAAGAATGAAGAAGGTGAAAAGAAAAAAAAAATGACGGAGGAAAAAAGTCTTTAATTAATGGATTAATTCAACGCGTCCAAATTGGATTTTCAGCTACTCACGTCCTTCTTTGCAAGCGCTGTTCTTGTTTAAAATCTGTAATACCGGCGTTTCGAAAAGGTGGAGGGAACGACGGAGAGGCAAAGTAATACGGAAACTAAAAAACAAAAAAAAAACAACGATTTTTTTGGCCATTTCGAAAATATCGACAATTACCCTCATTAGCCAATTGGCGATCAATAACCGCAAATCAGGGCCTTGAGGAATGTTTTGTGTCACCACCTGCCGGTGACAATTTCGAACAAATTCGAATTTTGTTGTTGAAATTATTAATTTGTTAGTGAAAGGGGTAATCGCGCCGTTAACGCCTACGGTTCAGCGATTTCTTACAACATGAATGTGGATATTAGAAAATGGCCGACAGAATTACTTTCATTTTCGACTTCCAAACCAGACCGTGTTACACAAGAATACAACTAAACAACCAACCCTATAAATTCTTGATACAACGAACAAGGAGTGAACAACTCTCAAATTATTTCAGAAATTTCCTGAAAATTTCAGTCTTTTCTGAACAAGGGAATTTTAAATACATGACCATGCTATTTTGGTTTTCAGCGCCGTTAGGCCGCTAAAAGTTAATTAAGTGGTTATAGGGAGCGCACGGATGGGTGTTTTTTTCCCCAGCGCATGAAACGTTTTTTATGACACTGACTAAAAATAAAACAAATTCAGATCACGCATCAGCACTTTCATCAAACATTTTCGACCGCATCAGCGCTTTGCTCTATTCACGCGAACGCCTCGAAACAAATCTAAGGCCCGTATTCTGAACGCTGACTATAAAACTCGTACTTGACTTGAAATGACGTCACACCTATTTAGTGCCATTCAACACCAGAACTTCGTTTGCATACATTTGGAAGAAATCGGGTGGTGAATGGCACGTAATAGGTGTGACGTCACTTGACTTGAAATGACGTCACACCTATTAAGTGCCATTCACCACCCGATTTCTTCCAAATATATCCAAACGAAGTTCTGGTAGCGAATGGCACTAAATAGATGTGACGTCATTTCAAGTCAAGTATGAGTTGTAGTCAGCGTTCAGAATACGGGCATTGGGATCGTTCAGAGGCATGTCACAACTAAAAACTTAGGTCTAAAGAATGACTTTTATCAGAATGTGCAACTTTTGCACGCTTACCTTGGAAATAAAACACAGATATTGTCCTCCACAACAAAATGTCAGCTACTGATTTCGTTTTGTTTGTTAAAAAAAAAAAAAAAACCATCGCCCGCATCTGAAAACTCAAGAATAAAACGTAAAAAAAAAAAACCGCTGCCTGCTGGTACCACTCTTGAGAACCATTTAATTAATTTTAGCGACCTTAGTGGCAAAGGCAAAAACTATAAGCAGTGTTGCAAGTTGCCTGCAAGCGTTTGTTTGCCCCTGAAATCACGACGCTGCCCCTTTAGAAAACCCCTGAAAACAATTTTTTTTTCTCTATCCGTAGTTCAGAAAAAATATTTTGCCGTAAAAAATTACAAAATAAATACGAAAATAAAAATCATTTCGCCTTAGGAGTAATCCACCCAAAACCAAAACTGGTATAAAAACCCGCCAATTTTCCAAAAACGATCGGTCTTTGAATGTATAGTGATATCATTCCGGCAACCAGGGAAAGCCGGCCAAGGTAAGTTCTAATTAGCCAATTTAATTTTTAAACTCATAGTTCGAAAGTTAAATGAAAAACTTAACACATGTCGCATGCACATTATCCCTAAGGCGAAAATGAAACGTATGAAAATGAATTTTTTTTTACCCTTCCTGGTTTGCTGTCGTACATAAAAATCGCAAATCGGGTTAATCAGGTAAAAAAGAAAATCGCCTTGAAAGCAACAGCTAATTCTCCTTTGCGTAACACAGTTCGTGACTTAAAAGATAGTCGATAAAACACAATTGTATAACAAGTGACAAAACAATAAGTTTTATTGTTGCAACTTGCAACACAACCTTACATTTAGTAAGACGTTCATTTCTTAAGAATTCCTTAGCTTAGAGTACTGACTAATGAATGATAATAACAGAGTAACGTGGAAATAAAACCAATAAATTCTGCCACCCTAGGCTTACCCCAAAATTTGTTTTTCATCCCCTAACGGCAATCAAAACCTCTAGAGCGGGGGGGGGGGGGGGGAAAACCCCAAATCAGGTAACACTGAAGTATCGGCTCAGGAAAATGATCGGAAATTTTTTTTAGACAATGTCATAAAAAAACGTTTCATCCGCTAAGAAAAAAAACCACGCGTGCGCTCCTGAGAACCACTTAATTAATTTTTAGCGGCCTAACCGACCCAAAGACAGTATTTCGTCGCTTATGGCTTTGTCCCTTAGACGAGTTTTCCCTCCTCGCCAGCCCGCCCCGGCAGAGCCTCACTATTTTCCAACACTCCTGCCTCGCTTCAAGTGGACTCTTTATCACCTTCTGATATCCCCATAATGTCAACCCTTTCCCAACGCAGCAGAGACTCTAGGTAAATTTCGATCTTTTCTTACGGTCATATTGAATAAAAGTAAGAAGCCGCAGGTGGCTCCAACCACTTTGTAGCCGCCTCCACCGGAAATGACAGTGATGAATTGCAATCATCATTCGTTATTTCATCTCTGCCTCATCAAACATTAAAGCGCGTGACAAGACGAGCCACTCGAGTCTCTTTAGGAGCTGAGGCTAACAACGCGAGACATTCTCATTTTAGTGTGAGGTGGAGAGACGGTCTATGACTAAATAACGTGCCCGTGTGTGTTGTGTAAAATTTAATGTCTGTGTTTAAAGTTTTGAAGGTGGATGAAGGAAGGGGGGGGGGGGGAGTTCGTTATACCTTGGTTATGCGCAGACGTAATGATTTATTTTGAATCGTACCGTCATTTTAAGTGTACGTCGCATGCAAAGCTCATATCCATTCATATATGAAAGCTGAATGGATCTTTCCTTAAGCCCTAACCAGGCACTAGTTAACTAACTAGCTAGAGCTAACTGATCCGACGGCTCCTATGTTAATTCACTAGGTAGGGAAATCTACATTTCTGCAAAATATAAAGCGTCGTATGAGGAAGTGCCATTTTCTAAAATAGGGGTTGCCGCTAGAAGAAATAAACGCATTATTGGTGTAACCATTGTTTGTATTGTCATCCAACAGTCTACTATAACATGCTTAAGTGCTTGCTATTCGCGCATCGTTTCAGTACTTAACTGTCAGAACACATTGTTGTTCCAAAGAGGCTTAGCTTTTGCCACGCTCCCAGCCGTAGCCATGGAGCCAGAATGGGAGAGAGACAATTTTGCTAGGTAAATCCCATCGGGAATTCTAGGTTCTTTTACATACCACAATCGACACGAGCACGAGACATCACAAGGTTGACTCTTCCCGAAAATGCCGGGGCTGGACTCGAACCCGGGATCTCTGGCACGTGAGACGGTCATGCTAACCATCAGGCCACCTTGCCACACTGTTGCAAAGAGGCCTTGTTCTGTTGAACTTATAGTTCTTATGACTGTTGATCTTTTTGTGGTATTTCCGGTGTTCCCTGGGTGAACTCCCGTTTCGCCAATTCCCGTTTCGCCAAAAAAAAAGCAGATTAACAGCTTTACCCTCGGGGGCCAATCCCGTTTCGCCATATCCCGTTTCGCCAAAACGAATTTGACGAAATTTTACGTGCACGAAATTTAATACCTTATTTTTATGTAATGGGGCTTTAAAAGGCAAACATTTAACAGAGACAAGCAATGGTAGAATACGACCAACTGATTTATTAGTGTTTTGAAAGCTGGCAATACACACGGAAAAATATGTACTTTATTGTTTAGAATGCTTAGTGGTCGTCACTATGTCAATGCCAAGATTCGCTCTTAAGAATAGTTAGTTATACACATGATTATTACCCTTTCTCAAAAGGGCATTCCAGTTCTGCAGAATCCCGTTTAGCAGATTCAAAATATTCTTCAAATATTTAACGTTGCAGAGGTTAAAGATGCATGCCTAATTGGAAGTAATTTGTGATTAGTTGAGGTTTCTGATGTTATATGTTTAGCCGCAGGGAGCGCGAGCGAGGCACGTAATTGGAAACAGATTATTCTGCAAAACGGGATTCTGCAAAACGGTTGTTTGTCTATAAATGTCTGACCATCATCATGTGATAAATGTTCGTGTTTAAATGTTTTAAATGTGTCGTGTGCCGAAAATTTCGTGAATGGTATTTGGCGAAACGGGATTTGGCGAAACGGGATTGACCCCTGAGGCAAAAGCTGTTAATCTGCTTTCCTTTTGGCGAAACGGGATTTGGAAAAACGGGATTTGGCGAAACGGGACGTAACCGTTCCCTGTGCCCTGTTTTCAAGTGCCCTGTGTTCCCTGTGCCCTGTGCCTGGGTTTGTTCTTGCCCATTGTGGTGCTGGTGCGGTGTAGGCTCTATTGTGTCTTTTGTGTATCCAGGAGCAACCGATGTATAGGCATCAGTTTGTAGGTTAGCGTGAGCGCATAGACCTTATCAGCTCAATAAACAAATCGTAATCGTAACCGTTCTTAGAGCCAAGGGTTTTGGTTGTTTTGTGGCGTTGTAGTATTTTGTTTTATGGGCGTACGGCTTTGGGCCAAGGCTCTTAATAAGTACAATCACCGGCTGTGATGGTAATGTAGCATCTGTGTAGGGCCAGTAGTCTTAAGTAGCTTTAGTTGTTTTATTGGTTGTAGTATTGTTTACGGGGCGTATGGCTTTGGGCCAGAGCCCTTACCTTAAATAAACCGTCACGGCTCACAAAAAGAACAAATCTCACTAAGAGACTAAAGCCCTAACCAGACTGGCTGCTCGCGGCTGCACGGAGTCGCAGTATGGTGTAAAAAAGACTTCAATATTGGTCCTTAACGCAACACCAACCATACCATTGCAGCAATTTTGACCTTGTAGGCACGTAGTCGCGCATTGCTGCGTACGAAATTTTCTTCTGTCTGGAGAGGCCTTAAAGCCCTAACAGACTGGCTGCTCGCGGCTGCACGCCGACGTAGTATGGTGTAAAAAAGACTTCAATATTCCTCCTTAACGCAACACCAACCACATGATTGCTGCAATTTTGACCTCGTAGGCACGTCGTCATGCATAGCTTCGCACGAAATTTTCTTCTGTCTGGAGAGGCCTTGAGTCTTTCATTGCAAGAAGAGATGGAAACAAAATGCAGATCGTGAGCACAGGGTCCAATCAAGTATGAAAAAAATAATTTGTTTTAAGGCAGTATGGGCTGGTAACGCCCCAAGTTTTCTGGTCAATCTAGACACATGCTAGTGTGTCGCCGCCAAATGCACGATCGACCAAGCAGATGAGATGTCATAATTGTTACTGTCACTGTTGTTGAATTTCACATGTACGTGCATGACTACATACGATTAATTATGAATGTGAAAAATTAAAGACATAAAATTCCTCAAAATAAAAGATAGAGATGAAGATCAGACGGTGGGACCTTTTGTACATTCACAGTCCTATGAAAGTTGTGATATCCACCCAAAACGAAAACTGGTACAAGAGAAGCCGCCAAGTTTCAAAAAAGGGTCGGCCTTTGAAAGTAGTGAGCTGGCACACTTGGCACAGTGCCCTTTTCTTTAATTTTTTTTTTAGGCAGGAGTGATGACGGTTATTTGCAAAGTTGGTGAATTGAATAAATGTCAATGTCAAAGATGTAAGATTGTACAGTTCTAAGTCCAACAAGTTTCAGCAGTTAAGCATACATTAAAGCCCGACAAAAAAATTAAGGAGAGTAATGCGCCAAGTTTGCTGGCTAATAGGATTAATCTTGGCGGCCTTTCCCTGGTTGAATGATATCACAATCTTCAAAGGCCAACACCTTTTGAAAACTTGGCAGTTTCTCTTATACCAGATGTGATTTTCGGTGGATAAAACTTAAACAGTAAATGTATCACAATTTGTACGGTTGACAATTCACAATTTGAGGCCTCGTGCTCAAGTCGATTGTGGCACGTAAAAGATCTTAAGAATCTCCGACTGGAATGACCAAAGCTGAGAGCTTTCTTTTCATTTTGATGGCATTCCAACGGCGACTCTTCCGTGTGTAGGTGGCGAAGAGGCACTAGGGCTCCGATACCACTAGGGCTCCGATACAGTGTTACGGTGGCGAAGATCGTCTTGTCCAGCAGATGGACTAAGTTGGTATCGGAGCCCTAGTGCCTCCTCGCTACCTACACACCGAAGAGTCGCCGTTGGAATGCCACCAAAAAGAAAAGAAAGCTCTCAGCTTTCGTCATTCCAGTCGGAGATTCCTAAGATCTTTTTTACGTGCCACAATCGACTTGAGCACGAGACCTCATCACAGAGCCCTTCTCTTTCTGAAAAATAAGCTGAAGTCGGGTCGAATCCGGAACCACTTCGTATGTAATAGCCGCTTTTACCATCAGGCCACGTTGGCCAGCGCGCTTCTCCTAGCAAGTATCGTGTGCAGCTATGGTGGAGGTCGCTTACAGATTGCACCGGATGGGGCGACCATAAACGCATGCAGGGCCGTAGCTAGAATTTTTGTCTGATGGGGCAGCCCGCCCCCCACCCCCTCCGCCCCACCCCACCCCAAAAAAGGGCATATTTATGCAAATCCTTAAGTATCGACTCCTGATAGCACAAGCACAAGCACAGAAGGCATGCACTGAATTTTAATTTTCGGAAAATGTATTTTTTCCTTAGCCATAAAAATGATAATGACACTAATTTTAAAAAGCATAACAGGGTGAGATCAACCCACGATCGAACCGATAAATCCAACATGGCGGTTCGAATGTGGGTTGATCTCACCCAGTCATGCTTTTTTAACTAGCGTAATCATCATTTTTGTGACCAAGACAAAAATACATTTTCCGAAATTTAAAATTCAGTGCATGCCTTCTGTGCTTGTGGTTTTATCGCCTACCACGAGACGATCTTTTATACTTATTCTAACTTGCCATAAAATAATTGACGTTTTACCTTAAAGGGATATACCTCCCAGCGCCATTTTTCTCGATCCACCACATCAAGTACGGCCCCAAAGGTCTATTTACTTACCGTTAGTCTTTCCCTTGCTAAAAAACAGTTTTAAAATGTGGCGTCTAGGAGATTTTCTGTTGAATATTACGAACTATATTTAAGAACGACCCGTAACTATATGATGCAGTAATCATGACGTTTCATCTCTGTGCGTACATCTACGAATTTTCTAATAATTATCATGAGATCTAAAATCTAATAGACTAATGCGGTAAAAATTAAAATTAATTATTCCAATATATCGCCGAAGCAAAATTATAAGACACTAGCCTAGAAAATTATAAATTGTGATTTTAAAATGCGAGAATCATTCCGGTTTGTGACGACACAATCGTTGACTTGATTCTGTCTCGTGTACTATTCCCAAAGCCAACCGAGACAGCAGCTATGCGACGAACGCAGATGCCACCCCAGCCGACCTTGGCGCTGTAATTGCTCGGATGACGATCTGCGCGTAGCTGTAATTTGGCACGCGGAATGTTATCAGGCAGGACGGATGTCCCTTTAAGTGATACTTTTTTTTTACGTCTCCTTATTTCTCCAGCCCGTCAAAACTGTTAAAAACAGGAAGCACATTCGCTCTTTTTATTACATTTACCTGCTGGCGAGAAAAAAAAAAGTCAGAACGTGACGTTAACAACGGGCTTGTACTTCTTGCATTGGTCAAGATTATGACGACGTTGGTTGTGCTTGTAATTTGCATACGTGTTTGGAAAAAAAGTCACAGCTTTGGAAAAAAGTCGGAAATTGTTTTGGTCTAATTACTCCCCGATCAGCCTTGTCTGGAGGGACGCTTGTTCCTACACCCCTTCCCCCACTCACTCACTGCCGCCTTTCTTTCCTGCTAACTATCGTTCTATCCACATAAACATTACAGATAGGAGTGGGGGCAGCTCTTGTGTAAGCCGGAAAGAGTTGAGGCTAATATAAAATAAAGCTATATTAAAGGGACATAAATCCTTCCGGTATACCGTGCGATCCGTTGAGAATAGCGTTAGAGAACACAGGTTAGAGTTAATGTCGCTAAATTATCTCCCACGAAAGAATAAAACAAGAAAATGAGCATTTGGCAACATTTGAACGAATGTCGCCAAAACTGAGTCATACAGGAAAGCCAACAGGGAAGCATGCACCTTTAACAGATGCACCGAAAGAGGACTACTACATCAAAGGGAAGCGTGCCCAATTCTGCACGAGGGCTGCTGTGAAACCTAATAAACCAGAAAGATATTGGTAAAGGACACGAAATCGAACGGGAAAAAGATTGAATGAGTAGATGTCACTTAATTGAACCAAAAGAAAGAATAAGATACGGGGAAGAAAAAATTAAAGAAATCAACAAAGGAAAAAAAATCCAAGGCGATTCCGACTGCACCAAGCAACCACTACTTACTGCGTGCGAGAGTATGTCGCCTAGTGGCACTGACGTCGAGAATACGGGTCCTCAATCATCACTAATTACTCCATTTTTCACGTTAGGCCTAATTACTGCTGTATCTTTGCTCCCTTAGGAGAATGGGGGTGGGGGTAGGAGTGGAAGGGTGTGTTGGGATCTTAGTAGGGGCGTATGGGGGGGGGGGGGGTATTGTTGGGTGGGGCTCCCAGTCTCCATCGATGCCGGCGATTAGCACGAAGTAGGGCTAGACGATCGCTTGCCGCCCAACGCAGACACGCATTTGTCAAGCAACCAAGCTCTCCCTTTCTCCTAATCAATACAACCCCTTCCTTCCTCCAATTCTTGCCACAACTAACTCTCTCTCTCTCACACACAAGCTGATGTCGATACTGTTTCCTCAACTTAATTTATCACGCCATCAAAGTTGTAAATCCCCTACCGTCGGCTCCGGGTTCGTCTAAATTTGGTTGAAGCAAAGAAGAGAAAGACACTGAAGGGTTAGATGCTTACTCCGGTCTCGCGAGACTTGCATTCGAAGGATTAGTTACTTAGTTTGGAATTCTCATGAAAGTTTTGAGCAAGTCGATACAGAACTGTACTAACCAACTGCCCATGTACACAAGGGTTGTTAAGTTTCTGATCCCTTTAGCAACGCTACGTATGAGGGCTAGAGGTGTGCGAGCTTAACCCCTTTTCACGTCAATTCGAGTTCTAGTCGAGGGTTTCGAATCGAGTTGGAGTTTCGAAGATGATGTCATAGTTTATTTTTAATTACTATACACTAAACCAATAATTAAATCAGTTTTTCCTGTGTCAAATGCACTCACTACTCACGGCATAACTTTTATTTAAGCATCTTACGATAAACTGAAGGGATAAGCAAAACAATTGAAGAGTGATGTGCCGATTGAGTGAGCAATTCGAGCTTCATTGCGTAGATTAAGATTAACCTCGGCAGGAGCAACTGAAGGGCGGGATGCGCTGATCGAGTGAGCGAAGTAAACGAAAATCAACTTTTTGTTAGCCAGTATGCGCAAAAATGAGATTGAAGAAAGTTAAGCGTGTGAAGCATGGGCAATGGAAAATGTGAAAATTATCAATGTGAAAATTTATAGACAAAAATTTCCTCCAGAAAAGAAATGTAGAGATGACGATAAGACGCCTGACCCTTTGTACGTTTACAATCCCATGAAATATAATATCCACCCCAAAACCAAAACTAGTATAAGAAAATAATCCGCCCAGTTTCCAAACAGTGTCGGCCTTTGAAGGTAGTGACATCATTCAACCAGGGAAAGGCCGCCAAGGTTAATCCTATTAGTCAAGTTAATCGCACCGAATAACAGTTTGGAGTTAAATGAAACTTGAAGATTGCTTCCGAGTAGCAATCTTCAAGTTGTCATTTAACGTCCAAAGTTTGGTGCGATTAACTTGGCTTGTATAGGATTAACCTTGGCGAACTTTCCCTGGTTGAATGACATCGCTACTTTCAAAGGACGTCCCTTTTTGGACGCCTGGCGGGCTTCTCTTTTACCAGTTTTGGTTTTGGGTGGATCGATCGCACGAAAACTAGTGACATAAAAATATTTTGTTGAGTATAGGCTCTTGATTTAATACTTCCGAAGACAAAAAGTTTTAAAGAGCTGAGGGCAATGCGCAGAAACGTTTCGGCAAAGAGTTCCACGCTGACACCATCCGGAGTGAATAGAGTTTTTTTCTACACTCTAAGCGTGCCGATTGTATTTCCAATTTAAATGGGTGTCCCCGGGTCGTCTTATATGCTGCGAATTCGAAAAAAGGCAAGTCGATTAACAAGAAACCACGAATAATCTTTAAGGTTAGAAAAAGGTCAGCTTGCAAACTCCGAAGTTCAAGTGATGTTAAGCCTGTTCTGGAAAGACGTACATCGTATGATAAATTTCGCAAGCCGGGCAGGCTCTTTGTGAATTTCTGCTGTACCCTTTCGACCTTGTCAATGTCATCCAGAGGTGACGGTGACCAGACTTGGCTTGCGTATTCGAGTAACGGTCTCCATCGAGGGCACCTTCTCTTCCAGGGTTCATATCCCATGCTTTGTACCTCAGGGTTCAGTCCTTGGACCACTGTTGTTTATAAGCCATCCTAATAGGAACGCCCACTGACAAAAAACACAAATTTACAAAACCAAGCCTGAGAAAGGCGTTTTTCGTAATAGTGTCGCAATGATTTGTTGACTTTAAATCGAAATTTAAGCAGTAAATTTAGTGTTTACTGTAGGCAAACTGTTCACTCCCAAGAGGTACTGGAAACCAATGTATATATTGCAATTAATTGTATAACTATTAATTACACGACATATTTCACCTTTTTAAATCATTAATTCTATATAATTTAAGAAAAGATAACTTTTTCAGCAGTTTATTGAAAAAAAGTGAAGATTTTTTCTTAAAACTCTACGAAACACGAAAAAAATCGAGTTAGAATTTTACAAATTGAGCAGAGTCAGGGCAGACAAAGTTGTCAAACTCGAACTCGATTCAAAGGTTCAACTTTCGCACGTCCCAGTAAGGGCTATAATTTGTATTCTTTTTATGTCAGTGAATTTTAAAAGCACTCCCGTTTAACATCGACCCGCTTAAAAATTGCTAGGGGCCACGAATGCTTCCGACCGCCGAGTTTGATCAAACCTGATTGCAAAAACTGACAAGAGTGATCTGCAAGACACGTAGGAAGGTTCGTGCAACGTTAAGAGTTATCGTATCAAAAACCATAACTGGTACAAAGGACCGCCAGTTCCGAATGGTTCGGCCCTTCAAAGGACTGATATCAACTCGCCAAAAGATTCACCAAGGTAATCGCACCGCTTAATAGTTCGAAGGTTAAATGAAAACTAGAACATTGCTACTTTCGGTAGCAATGATCAAGTTTTCAGTTTAAGGAAAATTGGAAATTAGCCAAACAGCGAAAATCATACACTAGAAATAACGTAGTTCTGTAAGCCACCTTTATGCACTTACGTTTCGTCGGAGTGGCATGACCCGGATTCGAACCGGCTTTTTTTTTTCAAGTTTTCATTTAACGTCCAAAGTATTATTCGGTGCGATTAACTTGGCGAATGTTTTGGTGTGTTGATATCACTCTTTTGAAGGGCAGAACCATTCGGAACTTGGCGGTCCCTTGTACCAGTTTTGGTTTTTGATATGATATCGCTTTTTTTTTTAAATTGTGTATTAGACTCTTCTGTGTATGAGACCAGGGCTCCATACGACTTGTTGGCTTGTTTTCTCCTTTCCTGTATATAACTTACACCGATTTCTACATATTTATTTAAGCCTTCGTTCAGCCTTTGTGTTTATTTGTATGTCTTCTCCACTGCCTATGGCCGCAAGCATTCTCGGTCGAATGGAGCCCTGGTCATGGCTGTAACCTCAACAACGGTTTCAGTGAGTCATTTTTATGCCAGTCGATGAGTGGCTGTAGCGACAAAGGCGCCATGTCAGTGGCCTGGGGACGAATTGGAATGCCAGTTCGAATCCGGGTCATGCCACTCCGATGAAACGTCAGTCCATAAAAGTGGTTGTATTTCGCTGTCTGGCTTGTTTTTTTCTTTCCTTCGTATAATTTATAGCGATTTGTGCATATTTATTTAAGCCTTCGTTGAGCCTTTGTATTTATTTGTATTCCTTGTCCATTGCCTATGACCGCAAGCATTCTCGGTCGAATGAAGCCCTGGTCACTGCTGTGACCTTAATAACGGGTTCAGTGAGCCATCTTTATGCCTGTGGAGGCGTGGCCGCAGTGATAAAGAAGCTACGTAGTGATCTGGGACGAATTGGGTTGCCAGTTCAAATCCTATTCATGCCACTCCGACGAAACGTAAGTCCATAAAAGTGGTTGTATTTCGCTGTCTGGCTTGTTGTCTTCTTTCCTTCGTATAATTTATAGCGATTTGTGCATATTTATTTAAGCCTTCGTTGAGCCTTTGTATTTATTTGTACGTAGTGACCTGGGACGAATTGGGTTGCCAGTTCGAATCTGGCTATAAGGTCCGTAACAGTTTCGACACAATACAAAGTAATGACGTCAACGGAATATAATGACTGAAGCAACACTTAATGTTGTTTGCTCTGGCAGTTGCCAAAGTTTAGACCAGTCATGCAGATGGTGTAATTTATTTTGTAATAATAGGTGGCCGGCGTGGTTAATTGCGTACCTATACAGTGACGCATTATCGGTACTCTTTGGTATTTTGCTGGAAGGTTCCGCAGTCCAGTAAAGAAGACAGAGGATGGGACCGAGGACAGATTCCTGCGGAACACCACTGGTCACAGGTAGCATTGATGAAGTGGACTTGCCGGCGACAATAGCCTGCTTTGTTCCAAATAAAAAATTAAAGATTGAGCCCGAAACCTGACCACAAATGCCAAGGAAATGCAGCTTGTGACATAGTTTGTTGTGCACAACTGAATCAAGGGTCTTTGAAAAATAAACCAGTATGCGATCAGCACGAACACCCGAATCGAGGGCTGAATGCTAGTCGTTTAGACAGCTCTTAGAGTTTAGTTGTAGTTGATCTACCTCGGGTGATTTGGTCGAATGAACAACGCCAAAACACCAAGAATAGGTTTCGGTAAGTAAAACCGAGTCCGAACTTCAATCATATGGCTTATTTTTTGGCTTAACTTTTCCGGATGAGGGCGATTCAAAGCAAGTTGTATTTTCGAGTTCTAATGATCCTTATTTAGAAGATTTATGTTGTGCTAGATTGAAAGTTCTAGAATTTCAATGCTTAGCCGTACACCTCAACAACAGTTAGATGATTTGGTCGAATGCACAACGCCAACTCATCAAGAATTGGGTTTCGGTAAATAAAACCGAGTCCGAACTTGAATCATATGGCTTATTTTCTGGCATATGTATTTTCGAGTTCGTTACGATCCTTATTAAGAAGATCTATCTTTCGTTAGACTGAAAAATCTAGAATTTTAACGCTTAAGATTTTCGATTTACAACAAACTAGAGATTCTAACATAACTAGGGTGTGCTTTAAACTCACCAGCCAACAAATAATGCCGCTGCTAAAGTTAATCCTATTGGTGAAAGTGTACATGGCATGAATGTTTTGTCAGTTTACATTGAACTTGTTGATTCGAACACAAACAGTAAAGATGGAAGAAATAAATCATCGCCATACAGATGTGGTGGTTCAATTTTGGAATGATGATGTTTAATGCCTGTCTGACTAACACAATGTGCTGGCTGACTTAGGTTAGGGCTGAAGTAGACACAAGTGACATTTTAGAATCAAAGCAGGCTAAGCGAAATTAGGGAATTCGGATCCGGGTTGCAACGACGGTTTCTACAGTTTCCTTCTACTCCTTAAGCTAGGGCCTTAGAGGGCCTCTTTACCTTAATGCTATGGCTCCATTCTATGTATTCTGTATACTCTATATCTTTATTGATATATTCCAGTAATGCTATGTACTTTGATGTATGGTCCAGTCCCTGGGGATCAGTGGTCAGGATGGCTCTGGCCTTGCCTGCCCGTAGGGGTAGCTGCTAGGAGAGATGGCTCATGGGATACCAGGATATAGTACATGAAGTACCTTGCACCACCAGTGGCAGGTACTGGCGGCAGCTGTAGGTACTTACGGCCTTGCAACCCCCTTCAGCCTTACTCTGGGAGCTAGTCCCTAACCAGCTAAGAACTCTTCCTGAAGCGTGCCACTCTGCTAGAACCACTTTGCTAGAAGCAGAGCATCCTGATCAGAGCATCCTTGAACCACTGGACAACATCTCCTAAGGACTGACCACATGGCCCTGGAATAAACCCTGAAATTACCATCCTTTCTGTCCTTCTTCCTTGTACCGGGCATATTGGGGTTGCAGGGTTAAGGTTATATTGAAGGATCAGTAAGTTGGGATTGGGGAGAAAGAAATGGGAGGAGGTGCTTTTTTGGGGAAAAGCCCACAACGGAATGATTTGGGATTGGGAGCTTGGCTTAGGTTTGCTAGTATCGTGGAACGTAATGGCTTGCCACATGAAATTTTATATCAGATAAATGCGACATGACATTATCTTATTGTTAACTTGGAATGAATGTGATGAAATAGCGTAAAAGATTACAATGCTTTTCAGCAATACACAGGACGGAAAACCCAAATTGCATCGAATAGCGAATAGGTTTGCATCTGTAGTTGTTTGCGTTTCTCACTGAACAGATGCTAAAAAATCTTATTGTTAAACCGGGGGATTGAAACTCTAGCAGCTCTTACAGTTGCAACGTAACTTAACAGTTACTAGCGCACTGCTTGACAAGGACGCGCAGACAACATGATGCTGGAAATCGTAGCTTAAGCCTTTCCACATTGGAGTTCAAAGATACCGGCACATAAAAAATTGCGCTGTCGCAAACTGCCAAAACAATTCGTGGTATTTTTACAAACTGCGTATGGCAAATGTTAGCTAACATAATGGTCATCGTGGCTAAGTTGTGCGAGAGCTCAGCCTGGTTGCTGGAGGTTTGCGGATCTGGTCGAACTCCTGAAGAGGGGAGCTTGGCAAAGTCCCGGCCAGGACTGCTGGCCAGGGTAGCGTGAGAGGCTACCATGCTCCTTCAGCGGCTATGGGAACTATTCTGGATTGAGCCGGTTCAGCCATACAAGCATTAAGTTGCTTCGGCTGACTTAAGGCTCAAAGAAATTAAATTTATTATTATTATTACTATATTATATAATGCACCTTCACGAAATTCGTTCTCCCATGCTCTCCTTATTGTTGTTCGCCGGCTATTTTTAAGCTGCGTGATCGCAACGTATACGGGGGGCTTGTTGGGACCATTATTGGGAGGCACAAAACTTTTATGAAACCGCAACAAGATGGCTACTGGCGCAGGCGCAGTTACTATATATCGTCCTAGGTTGTGGTGTGTCTTATACCTGGTGTTGGAACACCGAAGTTTCGGCTTCATGAAAGCTTTGTGTATGTAAGAAAAAAGTTGTGTTTGTCTGAATGACGCACCATAAACAACACGCGTTTCTTCCTGTTTGCCGCCGCTGTTTGTCCTCAAGGGGTCCGACAAGCGTGTAAATCATGACACCGTATGATTTACGGGGGGGTAAATCATTGGTAAATCAATAAATCTGTAAGTCAATAAATCACTGATAAACCAGTAAATCAAGGGTAAATCACTGGTAAATCAGTAAATCAAAGGTAAATCAATAAATCAAAGTATGCCAGTAAAACAAAGGTAAATCAGTAAATCAAGCACACTGGTCAAGCCTTTGTCGGACCCCTCGTTGTCCCTGCATTCCATCTGTCCCCTGTTCCCCTGGTTGATGATGGCGTCACTAAATAACGCAACTGATTGTTGCTGTCCGTAGGAGTATGCTCCTCCCGTTACGAAGTGAGTATATTGCTCTAAGTTTAAACTGATGTAGTCCGGCGAAGTCCAATGGCTGGTGGCATCAAATCGTGAGGTTATCTTGAGTTGCAACTTGTCAGTTCAAACATTGACAATTGAGGGAAATATTGCTACAACTCTACCTCCGATTGTGTGAATCGGGCTCTGGACATTAGACAACATTGGGATGTTACTTTCGTAACGTTTTTTGGGATGTTTCATTGGGTTGTTTCCTTCCCCCGCCCCCCCCCCCACCCGTCTGTGCAATTGGGATCTGCAAAGCAACACTGAGATTGTTACACTGGGATGTTTCCTCTTCCCCGCTCTCTTCCCCATCCCCCACGGTTATGCAATCTGGCTCTGGATGCAAAGCAACATTGGGATGATACACGTGTAATGTTTTTTTGAGGATGTTACATTGGGATGTCTCTTCTGCCCCGGTTACGTAAATCGGACTTGGCAACAAAGCAACATTGAGATATTACTTGTGCAATGTTTTTTGGGATGTTACATTGGGGTGTTTGTGTAAATCGGGCTCTGGGGCAAAGCAACATTGAGATTTTACTTGTGCAATGTTTTTTGAGATGTAACATAGTGTTGTTTCTGCTTCACTGCCTCTCCTCCCTGCCACTGTAATAATTTGGGATCAGCTGGACACATTGCAACAATTGGATTGCTATATACTGGGATGTTTCTCTCCCCCTCCCACGATTGTGTAATTTGGCTCTAGATGCAAAGTATTTCTAGTTATAGTAATAAAATCATGTTGCTATTGTATGGGTTGTATGTATATTTAGACTTTGTATTATATTTATTATATATCATTTGGTATTACGTTTAGCTGCATTTTTCTAAGCAATTTTTTTTTCCACGCAAACATTTTTCAGAAGATGGGTTATAGATGCAAAATACTATTCTTCTACAATCCCGGACTTCCCTAAGGAAAAAAAGAGAGAGAGAGAAGATATTACGATTTAATGAGCACAGCATTTCCTTCTTAACCACTCGTTCTCAATTAATTAATTAACGGTTTTGCTTGCTGGCAGTTTGCTTGAAATATTTTATTATAAAACCTAATCTCCCCCCCCCCCCCCCCCTCTTGCAGAAGCACCACTTGACTAAGCTTTTTGGAACTTTCGAACCGTATAAAACTTGAGTACGTAATTAATGACTCCATAGCCCGAGCTTTCGGGTTTTAAAGTAATCCTCTATCGCTCATTCTGTCCACTTAATACATCTTACTATTTTGCATTTTTCTCAAACTTTTACGTTACACTCCCCCTTCTTCTCCTTCTTCTTCCATATTGATTTCGTCTCCAAAAAGAGCATTAAAACGCACCCATCCCGCGCCTTATGAATATGAAGATATTAATTATTAGATTTTTATAAGCCTCAATAAAATACGCCTTAAGACAGAATAAATTTTAGTTGAAGACTTTCAAGTTCATAAATTGATAAAAAGCCACCCGCCTTCACCTTTCGTCTTAAATTTATATATGTACCCTCTGCGTGTGTGTGTGTGTGTGTGTGTGCGTCCGACTAAACTCCACTCGACCCTAACCCCCGCAGGGCACTCAGCATTAATACTATACACTTTTGGGAATTTTAAAACGATGCGCCGTTTCTGTTGGTTGAAAGTTTCATAGACTGGCCGAGGGGCACAACCACAAGGTCTTCTCTTATTTGACTTGGGAGTTCGTAGGTTCACTTCCTCTTGCTGAGGGAGCTAGGGCCTATTTTTCTTTCGCAAACAGTTATAGCTACTCCTGAAACTGTAATACTTTGTGCACTGTGACGTCATTTCTCCGTGTACTTTGTGAGACTCTATTTGCATATTATTTCGTTGGTTAAAGGGGAAATCCATTACAAAGCACTTGTTGGAGCTTGAATCGGGGTGGTTTTTGAAATGTTTGGGCACAGAACAGACGTCTGACGTACAAAGCGTACTTTTTCATGTATAAGTAAGGTTGCATACATTTAATCTCTAAGTAAGGTTGCATACTTCGTCATCTAGAAATAATGTTGCATACTTTGTCATCTAGAAGTAAGGTTGCATGCTTTTTTTTTCATCGAGAAGTAATGTTGCATACTTTTTCGTCTAGAAGTAAGGTTGCATACTATTTCATCTAAAAGTAAGGTTGCATACTTTTTTCATCTAGAAGTAAGGTACATACTTTTTCGTCTAGAAGTAAGGTTGCATACTTTTTCGCCTAGACGTATGGTTGCACACTTTTTCATCTAGAAGTAAAGTTCATACTTTTTCATCTAGAAGTAAGGTTGCATATTTTTTCTTCTAAAAGTAAGATTGCATACTTTTTTTCATCTAGAAGTAAGGTTATATACTTTTTCGTCTAGAAGTATAGGTTGCATACTTTTTCGTCTAGACGTATGGTTACAAACTTTTTCATCTAGAAGTAAAGTTCATACTTTTTTATCTAGAAGTAATGTTGCATACTTTTTCATCTAGAAGTAAGGTTGCATACTTTTTCATCTAGAAGTAAGGTTGCATATTTTTTTTAATCTAGAAGTAAGACTGCATATTTTTTTTATCTATAAGAAAGGTTGCACATCTTTTCATCTAGAAGTAAGGTTGCAGAAATGGACAGATCAGGAGATTTGCGGCAAGACGGCAAGGAGAGAAGGTTTTACAGTTGTAGGGGAGAGATGCGCTGATTGAGTGAGTGAAGCGATCGGAATTCAGCGTTTGCTGGCCAGTATGCGAAAATTGTGATTAAAGAAACTTACTTTGATGAAGCAAGGACATGCATGACAGAAAAAAAAGTAGGTTTGTTACACCCGTCTTCTTCTAGCTAATATATTAGTTTCGGAAATGGGTAGATCAGGAGATCCCAAATATAGCCAAGACAATACGGATTTGAACTCATACATAAATGGGGCGTATAACAAAGTAAATAGTCCCTTTAACTAAAACCAGAGAAAATAAAAACAACCGACTGAGTGTGGTTGTCCAATCATCTTAACCGGTGCATGTTTTAATAAACAGCAACAGCAGGAATATTGCGCATGAGCCGAGTAACACAATCGAAACTGACACTAATCACTAACGCCGTACCCGCATCGATCTACTTGATTGTTGACTAGGATCAGTGGCGTAGCTATATTATGTGGGCCGGTGACAAATTACCCCTTGGGCCCCCCTCTCCTTGATAGCCCATACAAATTTCATACTTCACAAAAAGTCCATACTTTTTCTAATTTTTTTTTTTAATATTTGGTAGTGTGAAAATAGGGACCACTTTTTCGTACTACAGTCAAGTGGTTCCTATTTTCACTTTTTCAAAAAAAAAAAAAACTCGGAAAAAAGTTGGGACTTAAGAGAAATTTGCAGCTCGTCCGTGTTTTTGTAGGCCACCACGTTGTTTTAATGATAGGGGAATAGACGGACGGTGAGGCTCGAAATTAAATTTTAAAATACCGTTTGTATGAAATTAATAAACGAGTGTACTACAAAAGAGCCTTTTTAAAAATCTAAATAATTTGTTTTTCTTTCGAGGCGCACCCTGAGGCTGGCCTCCCTTGCCACCCTGTAGCTACGCCACTGGAGGGAAAGAGAGGGAAGGGCAAAAAAAAAAACCGAACCCCCCCAAAAGGCCTAGAACTGGGGGGGGGGGGGGGGGGTCGCTTTAAGTCCCGCGGAACGCTGTAAAACAACTCAAATTCAAGTTTTGTGCCTTCGAAGCGTTTATAAAGCCTGTTTTCAGAATTCAGCCTGCAATTATAAAGCCTGTTTTTAGAATTCAGCCTGCAATAAATACCTTATTAATAAGGGTTGTGCGGTGACGCTCTTTCTCCCCTCCCCCCACCCCCAAGGTGTGCCGCTGGTATTTATCAGGTGTTTTATTATAGACGTTACGAAATTCGCCGTTCGAGCGACACTCACTAAACCCATATACTTTGGTACCAATCTGTGTCACCGAAAATCAGTTTTTTTCTTTCTTATTTTTAACCAAACACTCAATCGAAAAACTTGAAAGTCAAGGAACGCCTGGAAGCAGCTAGTGTAGTAGCTAAAAAAAATAAAATAGATCATGGAAATTTCGATCGTAAATTTTCTATTGTCTCACTGGCCCCTCCTCGGGTGGGGGGAACCATTGACCCTCCCATTTCAGAGAATGTCTAGGGAGCCACTACTGTAAAAGATTATTAGAAATCAAACCGAACTCGAACCGAAGTCATAACCAAATTTAAAAGGAACATAAATACACTTTCGTGTAAGGTTTTCAGATACCCCCGATTTTGCTGGACCTGTAGTGCTTAATCTTCATGAAACCTTACTGCAACATTAAACTATTGCAAAAGTCATTAATTAAAACCACTGCAACTAGCCCCTCCCCCCCCCAAAAAAAAAAATCACATCATTAAAACTTGGGGAAGAAACGGTTATTTATTGCTGTAAGTCACGGTAGATTGCAGTAGATTCCAACGTTCAACAATTTTTACGACTAAACAAAGAAGAGATAATATCATGCTTTGTTTATTGTGTTTAGATTATCGAATAATACATTTTTGGTGTAGTTTCTGTAAAGTTTCATAGGTCAAACCTTACCGTAACTACTTTACTAATACCATTTTCGTAACTGTCCGCTAGCTCTAGTGCTTACGGTTGGCTTTCCTGTAATGCTCACATATCCATTTTCTGTTGGCTGCGGTCGTTTGGTTGCTACGGGCGACATGAGGGAACCAATCAGAAGCTTTGTGCTGCTTACGTCATCCCTCGCGAAAGTTCAAATCTATTCAGCAGTACTGTAAATCCAGAAGTATGAATTTAATGAATGTGCCGTAAAGGTCCCATCAAACGCTAAATAAAGAAAGGCAGGTTGCACTCAGATTGTGGGTTAGAAAGCTTAAATTTGGTGGATTATGAGCTGATTTTCTAAGTGGCGCTCTCAGTAATTTTATTTTGGAGGGAAACAGTGGCTTAGCTACATTTTGTGGGGCCGGTGGTAAATTAGCCCCTCCTTATATATACATGATGCCCCATATACATTTTTAAGTGCACACTTTTTTTCTAATTTTTATTTATTTTTTATTTTTGTTATAGTGAATGTCTCGGAAAAAAGTTTGGACTTGAAGGGCCCCCGCGCACTGGGTGGCCAGGTCGTGCGGCCCGTTTTTCATTGATAATTCTCGATCACGTGGTGGAATATGAACACGGAGCAAGTATGGTCGCCCTGTGGTCGCCTGCACGCCGCCCGGGATCCCAGTGGTTGCTGCGACTGACTGGCCGCGGCAGCCAAGTGTGCGGTGCTATGTAATGGTTATAGCATGGATTTTGCAACAATGAGCCGGCATAAGTGATTTAATGCACACTTTTGGTGAAGCGACGTACGAGGAGCTGTGGAATCAACCGAGGGGCCGAAGCCAAGTAGATGTTGCACAGCTCCGAGGACGTCGCTTCACCTAAAAGTGTACATTAAATCACTTACAGCGGACCAATTTTGCAAAATCCATGTTATAACTGTTCTATTACCATACTTTACATCGCTTTGACAGAAGTTATTTAATGATTTGTCTGCATTTCTTGCACCATTAGGGAGCGTTCACAAATTACGTAACGCTTTGTTCTAGCAATTTAGAACTTCCCCCTCACTCCTTGTAACGCCGGTGTAACACTTGGCGTGCTCCCCCCTCCCCGAGAAATTACATAATAATTTCTCCCTCCCCCTAAAAAAAAAACAACAACTGTATAGTTTTTTTTTTTTATGAATTTGTTTTTGTAAGCTGTACATAGTACCTAGGGGTGTACGGACCAGAAAAAAAAATTAAGTCTTAAAAGACAGAATTCAGAAAAATAATTTAGCTAAAAGAATTTACATAAAATAGTTGGAATTAAGAAATAAGCGAAAAATAAGTTTGCGTTAGTTAGTTTGTTATATAGCATGTCGCCTTACCCCCCCCCCCC
>JAHWFP010132770.1:48268-60055 GCA_023313725.1 Lithobius niger
CTTTAGCGCCGCTTTGAGCAAACTTTGGAAGAGTGTATTCTTTGGGATCGTTAGGGTTGCACGAAACTTGCTCCTTTTTAAGAGTAGATATTGGCGCGAAGTAATGTAGTCGCTGGTCGGGGGGGGGGGGGGATTAGGCCTAGCTATTGTTTGGTTCGTCACGAAATATCGTTGGATTTGGGCATGGCGGCCATTTGCAATTATTAGTGATGATCGTACATTGACTGTTTCACTGTGAATCAACTATTTTTTCTCCGTTCCCAATTTGAAGGCATCGGACGATGGTAAGCATAATTTCGAAATGGCGGCCATCATAGATTACACAGATTAACAACGACGATGGTACATACATTCATTGTTTCATTTGACATCAAGTAAAGTAATAGGGACTCTGGCTGTTGCAGACATAAGGCCTTAGGGCTTCGGGCAGATGACCAGGAGTGGTTAACGCTCGTTAAACCCTTTGAACCCTTTTGAAGTAATAGGTGTGTTGCTTATGTGCTTAATCTGAAAGAAATCGGGATTTTGCCAGAGGCTGACGTAGGTTAGAAACGCAGTTACAGTAATACCGTACGGAGATTGTAGGAGCACAAGAAGGAGCAAGAATTGAACCTTGAAACTTTATTTATCTTATCACATCAACAAAAGTGTGCGCTATAAGTGTGCAGTATAAGTGTGCGGTATAAGTATGAGCATAAGTCACCCACCTTTGTTGCGATAATGGTGAGCACGCTAGGTTACGGGATTTAGAATGCACACTTACAACAATTAAAATGGCAAAAGTTTCGTAATAAGTATACCGTAAGCATTCTCGTTGGTCGTAGCGGCTTAGTCGCTTAGTGCGCGGAGGCCCTAAGAGAAATTTTCAGCTCGTCCTTTTTTTTTGTGGGCCACCACATTTTTTTAATGATAGGGGTATGAACGGACGGGATGCTCGAAATTAATTTTTAAAATACCATTTATATCAAATTAAATAAAACTAGTAAGATACAAAAGAGCCTTTTTAAAATCTAAATAATATATTTTTGTTATTTCGGGGTGGCCCCCTGAGGCTGGGGGCCGGTGGCATTCTGCCACCCTGTAGCTACGCCACTGACTAGGATAACTTATCAACGAATGATCGTGTGTTTGTTGATTACTTTTATCATTACTTTGATATTATTTTGCGGTTTAAATTCCTTCGCATTGTATTATTTTAGACCGGGTGCATGGCTTCGGGCCACAGCCCTAATAAATTTAATTTAATTCCTCCTTGTCAAAGATCCTGGGTTGGGTTTTCCCTTGTGTCGTTTTGCAACACTTGCTGTGCTGCGACTAATTTTTGTAATGTAGACTGTAAAAAATATTTCCGTTTTTTTACGGTGACAGTCAATGGTAACACTGATAATAGGAAAATGAACGTAATTTAACGGACGTCCCGTTATCTTGAGAAACGGTTAAATTTACGGAGCATTAATTAAGTAAAGATGAGTTGAAGTCAGGCTAAACAGTAATTATCAGTCTAATTACGGTACTTTATTCCGTAAAATATATTTACAGGCATGTTCCGTAAATATTTACGGACGTTGTACAGTGAAAATACGGAAATCTTTAACAGTGGATGGTAAAAAAAAAATGATACTAATTTCACAGGTTTTGGAACAATACGGTCGCCCCTTTTATCATTTTAACAGCAAATCGCACACATAGTGTAGTCTAGTGCAATTAGGTCATTTAGGTCCTCGCCCCCAGCCACTCCCTGTCATTTTCGGGGCGAGAAGGACCCCCTGCGGGCGTCAATTGTGGCATGTCAAAGATCCTGGGTTTTCCGTTTGAATTTCACTAACTAAATTGCGCCTCTGTTAGTATACAGTGGGGCAAATATCCCGGTGGTCTGGGTTTGGATGCCTTCAGCAACAAATGACAACAAGAACAAAGATCCTGGGATTTCTGCTTGGATTTCTGCAGCTAAATTGTCCCTCTCGTCGGCTACAGTAGAGCAGATAATCCAGTTTGGGTTCGGCTCCTTTGAGTTAAAACAACAACAAGATTTTTTTGTTGTGTGGGGTAGACGATTCGCAGTGGATCACCGCCCCCTTAAATAAAATCTCACCTACTGTCCAAATGGAACTGCCCTAAAACACATTCGTGCACATGTCGATTTTGGCTGCTGTGGCATGTAAAAACTCCTAGGTATTTCCTAGTAAAATTGTCCCCTTCCGTGCCTATGTACCGAAATAGTTGAAAGGAACGTTAGTTCAACTATTTCCCCAAATTAATCTTGACGATGTGGTGGCGCACACCTCCAACCGTCTTAGACAGATGCTGAACTCTACTAAAATTAAGGAAAATTGGAAATTAGCCAATAGCGAAAATCATACACTAGAAATAACGGGTTCAGTGAGTTACCTTTATGCCAATGGAGGATGTGGCCATAGCGATTAAGGCGCTATGCAAGTGATCTGGGGGCGAACTGGGTAGCCTGTTCGAATCCGGGTAATGCCACTCCGACAAAACGTAAGTGCATAAAGGTGGCTCACTGAACTACGTTATTTCTAGTGTATGATTTTCGCTATTGGCTAATTTCCAATTTTCCTTAATATTATTTCCAGCGATTTATGTCTATTTATAGACCTCTACTAATAGATTGCTGCCCGACTGCAGCCGTTTCCAAGGCCAACTGGAATTGAATGCAGCTTCCATCCCAGTTGACCTCGGACGCTTTAGACTTGAGCAATAGAGTGAAAATTATAAAACAGCGCTCCACAAAGTGATTTATTTTCTCCTGTTAAAGAATGTAAACTGAATTTTCAACTGGTAATTACACGTTGAAAAAAATACGATATGGGGAATGTGCAGTGAGTGATATGAGCAAGTTCTTAAAAATCAGTTATAAAAAATCAGTCATAAAAATGAGTTAAAACTTATATTTCGGTACCAATGTAGATACCGATACTTTCTTGAGAGAAATTAAAATAAATAGATAAATGGGTAATTATTTGGAAGAACTACTTTTCGTGCTACCGACTTAATTTTGCCTACCGATAGATCCCTTTCGTCGTTCCGGTTCAGAAAACCATAACGAAAACTTGCCCAAACTTATTTAGGCCTATAATAAAAAAAAATATTAAAACGTGATGCCGGCGCCATACAGCGAGATGAGAGCGCACCAAGAAAACCTGATTTCGACCAGAACATTAGTAAACGAAAATTATCTCTGTCCGGCCAAGTTTTGGGTTGCGGTTTCTGATGTTGCAGAATGGCGGCGTCGTCATCATGGCTGAGTAGCGTTTCAACATGCTTTAAAGGGATATACCTCCCACTCCCAGCGCCATTTTTCTAGATCCTCCACATCTAGTACGGCCCCAAAGGTCTATTTCCTTACCGTTAGTCTTTCCCTTGCTAAAAATCCGTTTTAAAATGTGGCGTCTAGAAGATTTTCTGTTGAAAAATTGTTAACTTTATTTACTGCGTCCCGCAGTATACTGATGCATTGCGCCGCTATAATAATCATGACGTTTCATCTCTGTGTGTACATGTACTAATTTTTTAATAATTGCCACGAGATCAAAAATGTAAAAGACTAACGCAGTAAAAATTAAAATTAATTATTCCAATAGATCGCCGAAGCAAAATTATAAGACACCAGCCTAGAAAATTATAAATTGTGATTTTAAAATACGAGAATCATTCCTGTTTGTGACGACACAATTAATGCGTTCACGCTGGCTTGTCTATTAGGCCAACTGAGATAGTAGCTGCGTTTTTCGCTGCGTGGCACGAAGCTACTCTCAGTTGACCGTGACTATGATAAATGCGCGGATGCGATCGACGTGTAGCTGTTATAAGGCAGACGGTATGTTGCTTTAATAATTCTTTTTAAAAACAAATAAGCGCTATTGCGCACGTTTTCGTTATGATTTTCTGAACCGGAACGAAGAAAGGGATCGATGAGTAGGTGAATTAAGTCGATAGCGCAAAAAGTAGTTCTACCAAGTAATTGCCGATAAAAGCACCTCAAATCACATTCTTAGTTTCACCATGTGGTGGCGTTAGGGGTTTCACCATGTGGTGGAGTAGGAGCGAGGCGTGCAGAACGAAAGTCTTTGGAAAAAAGTAACAACAACAACGGTAAATTCTCATCGCCCTCTGTGGTGAGATAATGGAAACTTCAAGGCACGCCAGCGAAGCAATGCGTCTGAAACGAAGTTGCAATTAGTTGAAAAATATTCATAAAATTGAGAGAGTTGGGAAGGGGGAAAGAGGGCATAAAATGTGAAAGCGGTATTATTCGTCTCGGCTAGGTTAATATTTACATTTTCAACTTTCTTCGCTTACGGTTGGTCGTCGGTTCCTTGTGAAGTTTAAAAGGGAGAATTTCCTTTCGTCTTGACGTGGTTGGTATAGGCCGGTTTCCGACCGTGCCTGTACGGTACGTCATGGATGTCGGAAAGAAGAGGAATTTATTTGATAGTGACTCAGAATTCATCGCTCGATTATCGGTAAAAGAGAAACTTTCGATCAGCAAAATGAATGGAATTTTCTACCGCAGCGATGGGGAAAATTAATGGAATTTTTTTGTTGTATGTACGTACCAGCCAATGAGAATAGTTTGCGCCCGTCACCGCCGCTCACGCCGCGCCGCGCCATCTGGCGGCGGATATCTTGTTGCCAAAGTCGTAAAGCGCTTCAACGTGAGAAAGGCAGAAACGCTTTTAAAGCGATTGTGTATTTTTTTTTAACGCAACCGTGGCTTTAGTGTTATCCTGGTCGTTTGTGCATTCCCATTGTTTCACAAACTCTTTCATATTTTTTAGTACCAATCTCTATACTTTGTAGATACCGGGCTAAAAGCATTGGATATGAACACAGGGACATGACGTGAATCGCTTGCGTGTCGCATGAATACATTGGGTGTATGACCATTTCGCCGATTCCCGTTTCGCCGAATTTTTATCAGTGTCTTAGGTTTCGGCGAAGCAGGAATTCCCGTTACGCCGAATAATACTTTTTTTCAGATTGCGTGCCTCACTCGCGCAACCGCACTCGCCGCGGATAACATTTAACATCAGAAACTGCAACTAAGCACAAATTAGGAATGCAGCTTTAACTTCTCCAACGTCAAACTTTTAAAGAATAATTTGATTCGGCGAAACGGGATTCGTTTAAACGGGAACTCCCCTTTCGCCGAATTTTAATCAGAGCTTTATTTTCGGCAAAAATGGAAATATTACAGGGTTCATACCGACCTGGAAAATCAGGGATAGTCAGGGATATGAAATACGGTCAGGAAAAGTCAGGGGAAAATTGAAAATTGTCAAAAAGTCAGTGATAGTCAGGGATTTTTTTAATTTAAAAAATGGGGCAAGAAGGTAGTAGCAAAACAAGTGGAATTTGCGAGACCACATGGTTCATTATAAAAACGAAATTCTAAAAATGAAAAAGGTTCTAAAAAACCAGTTCATTCTAAAAACGAACTGTTTATTTTTAACCGTTTTTTTCATCTTTAGAATTTGGTTTTTAGAATCAACCGTGTGGTCTCGCAAATTCCAGTTGCTTTGCTACTACTTTCTTGCCCCATTTTTTAATTTAAATAAATTGGGGAAAATGTGCAGTTGTCATCCAGATGAAGTTATGGTGCCAGGCTTGCAAGAGTGAGCAGTTGACTGTGTAATTTAAAAAATTTGTTAAAGTAGAAGTGTTTTGGTCAGGGATATTTGAAGAAATAAGTCTGGGAAAATCAGGGATAGTCAGGGATATTCATTTTCAGATTTGAGTATGAACCCTGTATTATCGGCCGAAACGGGATTCGGCAAAACCGGTATACACCATACAGAGGACTATACTTACCAGTCGGAAGTCACATCGTAGAGCAATTCGGTTTTTTTTTATAACCTTTATTATAATCACTAGAACTCGCGCTGAACGTCTTTACAGCTAACATGTCTCACGTCCTGATAGTTGTTCAGAGCGACCTGAGAGGCTTTACAGTTTTTGCTATCCCAGGCAACTTCCGGTAAAGGCCGGGGCTTTTACCGCCATGTACAAGGTAAACTTTTAACTGTTTAACTTTTATAGTATATAATTTTTTTTTGTTTTAACATCGGACGGCAGTCAGTGACCACCCAGTCCTTGTCGCTCCGGTTGCGTTTGCAACAAACCTATTATTATACAAGTCGCTCGATGTACAGTCGCTCTGGACAACGTACGAGTACAAATAATGACTTCGAACGTGAGACAAGTTATCAACGAAGCCGTTCAGTGTGAGTTCCATTGATGATAATAACGCGTAAGCGTAAAATTTAATGACGCTCAATTGTTCAACCGTATGACTTTTGGCTGGTTTCACCTCTTTCATTATGTCGAGAATTTATAGGATCTGGGAGGAGAATTTGTAACTCTAAAAAGTCACTACTGAAACATGTTAGATTCGTCCCCATTAGTTCAGTCCGAGTTTTCAGAGGGCGCCACGTGTTCCATCTGGTAATTTTTCCTAATTTTTTACCTCAAATCTAAGGTAAACCAAATTACAACAAAGCTAGGCTAAAGAATAATTAAATTCAAGCTACTTTCGTTTAGTTTAGTTTAATTTTAAGCTAAAAACTGAGTAGAAATTCCCACATAAAACACGTGGCGCCCTCCATAAACTAAGACTGAACTAATATCAATGTAGCTAAGACGTTTCAAGTATGGGTCTCAGTCACAAATTCTCCTCCCAACCCTATAAATTCTTGATTATATGTATAGACTCTGTCACCACGCGACGCGCGAGCGACGGTTTACGAAAATAAAAAGCCAAAAGTGCTACAAAACAATTCAACACGACGTTTACAGATTTACAAGATTTGCACAAGATCTGCAACGGATTTATAAATCTGATTCTTGGGTGTACGAGATTTCTAGCTTTGTTGAAGCCATCGATGGGAGTCACGCTAAGAGATCGTACAATCAATCGTGCGTTTGAGAACAACTTTGATGCCCTGTGATGACTGTGTTGAGCATTAGATAGAAACTTAACCAGAAATCGCGCCTTATGTCTTCCAAGCATACGCAAGGCCCAGGCGGTAGTTTGGGCTACTAATACCTCTGTTTCGAAGAAGAAGCATTATTCAAGGTATTAGCAGGCGTAACTACCGCCAGGGCTCGCATAGACTTGGAAGAGGAGAGGTGCGATTTCTAGTTAACGTGCTAACTTTGGTTGAGACCTGGGTTGGAAAAAAATCATGAATTTTTGCAAAAACAAATAAAAAAAAAATCTTTTTTTTTTTAAATTTAAATCAATGATTTTTTTGATTAAATCGATTTTTTTTTAACTCGAGCGTACTTTATTTAAAATTTGTGGGACACCACATGAACAAAAACAAACTAGTTTTAGTGGTAGTAGTAGGCTACAGGTGCATATTCAAAAAGCTTCAACAATAATATTATGAGATATTAATTATGCCCCACAGCAGATAGGAGCGCGTCGAAATGAAACGAGTAACTATGAGAGCTAACTTAGCTAAGTAGGCCATTAATTTGTACTCAAAGAACTTCAACAGTGATATGAGAACTTAGTATCAGTAGGACATTGCTTTGTATACTCAAAACATCTTCAACTGTTAATTGTCGTAACTTAGTGGACTGTTGTTTCCTACGGAAGATCTCAAGATAGATTCAATTACAAGAACAAAGTTAGTAGGTTATTGTTTCATACCAAATTAGCTTGTACAGGCTATATGACGACTTAGTAGGCTATTGTTTCATGCTCAACATAGATCAACACTTCGTAATTATGGGAATTTAGTAGGCTGTCATATTAAAAATATCTACAACTTTTCAAGAATTGTTCAAGAACTTTTCAACTTGTAGTTCTGCATCAATTTCATTTTACATTTTTTTAATGATTTAAGTCAGTGATGGTCTGCCCTTGAATTAACTCTTCAAATGCAGGGAAATTCCCCCTCCCCCCTTGTTTCAGTTTCGTTTTAGCTTCTATTTAAGCTAGCATTCCAAATATCCAACTTGGTTCTTCACCAATTATATTTTTTTATATTTTTAAATGATTTACGTCAATGATTTTTTATTAAGGATTTAAATCTTTGATCACTGATTGGCAATGATCACTGATTAAATCATTGCCAACCCTGGTGACTCTAGGAAAATACTCTTTATTTGCAGTTTTATTCCTTGGTCATTTCTTTCGTCTCTAAAATTCCTTCGTTTTTTTATTCGTTATAGTACGCGAGTTTCTCATTCAGTAAACCAACCAACGTCAACGAAGAAAGTAATTCAACACACAATAAAAAAAAAAAAAAGGAATAAAAACTTTGTCCGGAAAATGAAGATAGAACACGCAAAAAAAAAAGAAAAAAATTTGACGAGAAATGAGGAAGAAAGAAAAAAGTACTTTCCTTTAAAATGTGCAGAACTTTCCTTTGCAGACCCCTTGGAATGCCCGTCACTCCTCTTAAATATGAGCCAAGCCGAATAGATTAAGCCAGGGGCTTCGAGCCACCTAAGCACTAACTGGGGACAGCGGCCGTGGAAATGCACTCGTTAATCTCTTAAAGTTTAGATACCCACGTCAGATATAAAATACCGCGGTTAGGGAGAAGAGATTGTATTGGGTTGGCTGTTGGCCGGGTCTACCTGTTTTTTTTTTTCCCCTAAAGAGGAGCTTTAGTTTAACGCGTTGCAGTGAAGAAAGTTACCAGGTCATTGCATAACGTGTCGTTGATGGCGAACTCCAGTGGCGTTCGTGGTAGAACCTTGGCATTTGGTTTCAAAGGTCATGGGTTCAGTTACCCTCTCAGGCAGTTTGGTATTTAAGTCCAAAAAGCAACGTAAATAGGTTTGCGTCTATATTTATTTAATTCTAGATATATAATAGACTAAATAGAATGAGGTTTGAAAGTTGGACAGGAAAAATCACCAATTCGTATTTAAAACAACGTTACAAATTGCCATCTCTTCGTAGAACACGTGATGGCTAGAGTTTTGAACATTTTTGCATTTTTACATTATTGACAGCTGGTCCGTTTTTCTCATTTTTCAGATAATTGAACATACTGTAGTTACTTTTAGTGACGTTTAAGAGTAGCCGGTTCTCTCTTAACCAGTCTCCAACACTATGCTCACTATAATGAATGGAGGCTAATTATTGTTCTTCGTTTTTGTCACCAACAAGACCCACAGTGTTTAGATATAATTGTAGAATGAGTTTTTAGGAAGTAAATATCATTACTGTACGTCGGAAAGAGGAGTAGTCCTAAAAATTATGCTTCAAGTATAGATCAGTGACATTTGCCGCCATATTGGCACCAGATTGGCTCCAGTATGGGTTTTGGAGGGCATAACTACAAGGTGCACTACATAAAAATGGAGGGAAAAACCAATGGAAGAGCATATTTCTTAGGCTTAAAATAACGTTGTTTTCTCCAACAACAAAAATCGCGCGTTTTAGGTCTAAGAAATCACTCTTCACAGCATCGGCTTCAGTATGACGACCTTCTATTCCTCTCTGCAGTGCCCCTTGCAGCTAACCCATTAAGGCTCCAGCATAGTGCGTATACACTAATACTACGTCGTGTCACTGCTCTATACTTCTTGAGTTGTCAAGACCCCAAACAAACAAATGTGAAGTTGCAACTAAATATCCACATCGGCAGTATATTTGCTCGATATCGATATGACAATAATATCGGCATAACAGCCGCCAATCCCTTTACTCGGTGCTCTTTGCTGCAGAACATGCTCTTTAAAATATTTTTTTCCCGTAAGTTTTGGTAGTCTTTTCTTATTTTAAGCTTGACAATTTTCCATAACTTTTTTTTTCATTTTTTTTTGTCTAGGATGGTAACTAACTTATCCGCCACCTGTCAGCATTGCCAGAAAGGTCGATCTTTTTTTTTTAACTTTACTTTTTTTGTGGGGGGTGACAGAAACGTAATATAATTTGGTTTATGAGCTTTCCTTATCAGTATAGCGTTGGAGCGAAGGTGTGGGGGGAATCAATAGGCGAATGAAGGCATAGAATATGGAATTTGAAAGCGGCAATGGTGGGATGGGGGGAAGGGGTGCAGGGCGATTGGAACAGCCTTCTTTCTTTGTTACTGCCTCCCTCATTTCTGCCTAGTCTCGTTCCCAGAGCTCACCTGGATTTAATCTTGTTCCCAGGCAACCTAATATCCGTCGTGGTATTTGAGGCAAAATTTCGCAGCATTTTTGTTTGACTTTCCGCCAGCCAGAGCGTCGTTGCGCGGCGCCCCCTGGGAAAAGGCAATGTAATTACTACAAATGGAACCTAATAAAAACGCCGGGGCGGTGGAGCGGCTTCCGGTTCTCGTACAGGTCGCTTCCGGTTCATAGATAGACGGCGCTATGGCAGACGTCATCGTTCAAGAAAAAGCCCAATCCGCTTTAATGACGTCATGATTAAGATTGGTCGATCACGTGGCAGGGAACCAATGGACTGATAGCGGGCCGGGGTGGGGGCTAAGAAAAGAAGAACGCTTGGACTCAATGGGTTCAGACTTTTGGCTTGGTTTCGCTTTTGTGTGCTGTCAGATGGTGTTAATTAATTGCAACAAAATGCGTAAAAATGTTCTCCTTTTTTTTTTACAATCTAGCTCAAGGATAAAATACTTGTATGAACTTGAATGAGATACCAACCATTTGTATTAATTTATTCCCGTTGTGCTTGTCAGGGCGCTTTTATGCAACGACTCGCCTTTGCATTCTCGCAGCTAGAAGCTAGAAATCATCTGAAATTCCAACATGAAGACCGTTTTAGCTCTGCGGCTGGCGACGAAAACAGTCAATAATGTGAGTTCAGAAGCGACCAGGAAAAATTGTTTTTGTTTTTTTTCAAGAAAAATTCTTTATCTTATTGTCTCAGATTATAAGTCTGCAAACATTTACTCAAACGATGGCGAGTTAGCTAATCCAGGTAGCGTTGTTACCATGGCAACGACACCTTTACCATCGCGATTAAATTTTAGCTGTGAGAATGCAAAGGCGAGTCATTATGCAAACGCGGGGCATCAAACCTCAAATCTCAAATCTTTTTATTGTATGCCGTCAGCGCAAAGCGATAACATTTAATATAATATTTAATATAACATTCAATAAGATTTTCAGAAGTAAGTGGTGCCATCTTTGATCGAACTGATAAAATGTGTGAAAATACCGTATTTGAAGTAGTTCAATTGGATTGGATTTGATTCGTCAAGGACCCTGGCCACTTGTCCATCGGCCCCGGCAACTCTAGTTCTTTGCCAGAACGTGTGATTTCCACTATTTGTTTTTTTTATTTTTTAATCCATTATTATATTAATGAAGTACTGTACGTATTTTGTATACTAATACATATTATACAATAATAATAATAAGCTTTTTTTTTTATTTAGTTGTACATTATGAGATACAGGCACGAAGTTTTACGACTTGTATGTGCAAGCAATTTGACTAATTTTATTTACAATGTACATACCGTTACTATAACTTAAAGCTAGAAATTACTATATTGTTACTATTATTACTTCCCTCATGTTAATAATACCAATGTTTCCTATGTACTTTTAATCCACATTTTGATCTCCTTTTCCATCGGGTTGTAATTTTTCAAATTTCTTAGATTTACTGGTATTTTGTTCATGTAACTTGGCGCCGTATAATTATGTATTCCCTCTTTTATCATTAGTTTCTCCACGGTGGTTCGATAATCCACATGTTGTTACCACTAACAGATCTCTCTTTTTCTTTCCAGTAAACGATGGAAAACGATGCAGTACTGTGAACCGAACGGAAGAAGCGTGCGTTACTCTA
>JAHWFP010132770.1:60065-71514 GCA_023313725.1 Lithobius niger
TGCTGAGCTGACCTGGTGTGAACTACTGACTGGGTTTAAAAGTTACGCTGTAGTTCATATCAAAGAGTAGGAAAGGAAACAAACACTATATTGGATTCTGAAGATGTCAATGTCAGGACATAAAAAAGACCACATTTGGGCATATTTTGAAGAGGAAAAGACCACAACTGACAAAGGTGTCAGAATTAAAGCCAAATGCAAAGCTTATGGAAAAACATTGCAAGGGCTTGTTGCTAGACTCAAAGCTCATAAAGAAAAGTGTTTTCAGCATCTAATGAAGACGAAACTGAAGATGTTTCTGGAGATACCTCCTTAGAATTAGAAAGTTCCAATGCAGTAGTTGGCCCTGTAACCCAATCCCAGCCCTCCCCATCTCAGGTACAACTTTCTGAAGGCACACCATACACCCCTAAGAGGCAGACGACTGATGGCTCACCCAATTCCTCCTCTCATAAACTACTCGAAAAGGAGTTGAAAAAGAAGCTAAACTTGTGTTTCTTATGAAACTCTTAAACAAATATTCCTTAAACAAGTCTTTTAATTTCGAATTGTTTTGCTAAATATACTTGATTTAGTTCCGTTTTTTTAAAGTGTTTTTTAATAAACAAAGTTTGGAAAAAAAAAACAAAAAAAATCTGATTTTTTAAATATTTTTTTTTATATAAATCATGATTTTTTCCAACCCTGAACCTTAGATGGTATGCTGTCTTTCAAGGTAGCTTCTCAAGCTGATCACTCAAACCAGTAAAGATTCAATCGTTTGTAAATTCATTACTGTACAGCTGGTTACTTTCACTGGTGGAGGGGAGGTTCATCCAGTACATCTCCACCAGTCTAAATTGAAGGGGTTTCTGACGTGAGCGAATGATACGTGCAATTTCAATGCTGGATCAAGTAAGTCTTGGGCGGGATGCATCTCAAAGGTACTTTTCATTTGCTTTGTTCTCATCTGTAAGAACATTTAACATGTTCAAGGTATGGCCTTGCTTTTCAAGAACCTTTTGGTATGTGGAATCTAAGGAGAAGTTTCAACTCCATGTGATTATTCACTCGCATATGTGAATGTTTCTAGCTATGGGAGTTGGCATAAGCTATCGAGAGGCATCTTTACCTTACTGAGTTGCCATCCGTTCGTCACTAGGGTTAATGGTTATTGGGCGTTGCCAACAGAAATGAACCGGGGCCTTCCTCAGGGCAGTTGCCTCAGTCAGGTCCTCTCTGCTATGATGATTAATGTGTTCAGACAGAAATGGAGCACAGTGGAAATATCGTCTGTTATGCTGATGATATTGCGCTGTGGTTTGCTGGTGGTGACCTGGTTGCCCTTGTTAGGCATGATCAGGCTGCCCTGGATCTCATTGCAGACCGTCTTGCGACTCGAGGTCTGTTGCTGTCTCCAGCCAAGACAGTGCTGATTGTATACTCTCGCTCGGCTGCAGTTAGTGCAATCCCAATCAGTGTCAATGTTAGTGGTACTGTTATTTCTGTGTCAGAAGAAGTCAAGTATCTAGGTGTTATCATGGTTGACATGGACCTTAGATATGCGTCATTTGAGGAAGAGAGTTGCCTGCCGACTTGTGCATGCTGGCATGTTGCCAGACTGTACAGAGAGGTGCTTTGCTCTCAGTGTACAGGGCTTTCGTTCATTCTGTGGTTTACTACCACCTGCCATTTTTGTGACAGTCCAGCAGCATGTGCTTAGGCTGCAGGTCTACATCAATGATTGTTTGCATATTGTCACGGGCTGTCTGGTTTTGACCCCCAGTTGAAGCGCTTTAGGTTGAGGCTAGAGAACCGCCTCTGCGTCTTCAAACCAATGAGCTCCTGGTCTCGTTGTACGTTAGGAATTTAAGCAGGAGTAGGCAATTTAAGTAGTCGCTGCAATTCTGACAGACTGTGTGATGTTAATGAGAGGACGCACGACAGTCTCGGTGCTACTGGCCGTGGTGCATCGCCGCTTCCGTGCGATCCTGTCTTCCAGCTTCTGGTGGCTGTTGCCACCATTTTCAACGTTGCCCCTGGCTTTGGTGTACGTCTCTTGGTTCCTTGTTTTTGCACCAGGCTCCACTGCTTGCGATGTTTACTGTGATGCATCGTTTATTCGCGAAACTACCGCTGGAGTTTGCATTCCCACCCTTAAACTTACTGTTGGGAGATTCTAGGATGTCTGCTCAAGCTTCACCTGTTAGCTCACTGCAATTTCTGTGGCTTTGGACGTGGCGCTGGATCTTCGGCTGCCGTCGTTCACAATTCGCACTGACTCTCAGTCATGCTGGACTGTTTTGCGACGCTCTATTTCTGCCACGGACATCAGTGGCCCTGTCGTCTTTGAAGTTTGTTGGAAATTGTGGTTAGCCTCCCAAGCGTCGGAGGTCAGGATTGCTTGGATTCGTGGGCACAGTGGCTGCCACGGAAATAAGGAGGCAAAAGAAAATTTTGTACGATTTTTTGTGTGTGTGGCAGGAGGAAGGGTAATTCAAAAACAATGGCAGAATTAAAATGGTTATTAACACAATGGTAATTAATAATAATAATAACAATAATGATAATAAGAAAAGTTTACCACCAAAGAAAGGCAGAGAGAGGAAATACCATTAAACAATGGCAATTAAAAACAATGGCAGAATTATTGGCAGCGGTCCGCCGGAAAAAAAACCTGACTAGCGACGACGCATGTCGGTGGCGGGGCGCACCTACGGGATTGGAACAGCGGCTGCTGACATGAATAGACGAGTGGACTCGGAACGGAACCAACTATTTATTTGGATATTTATTTATCCAAACCTACATTGGCCACTAATAAAATAAATGTTAAATGGGGCACAATTTAAATCAATGTTGTTTCACATAAATTAAGTGTTTCACATCAAAGCACAAAGGAAATATTTATAAGGGCAATTCAAAAACTTCTTGGTCGGTCAGGGGGTTGGGGGGGGGGGGGAAGTCAGCTTTTGGCTACAAGTAACCACAATGGGGAGAGGGAGGGGGGTTTCCAAATAAACCACGTGGCTTCTGCATTGAAAGGAAAAACCATTATTTCCAATGGAGTGGTACACTTACAGTACAAGAGTCTCTCTGCCTACCATCTCACACAGCCTTGCATTATTCTTATATTGTTCTTACAGCGACCTTAACGTCTCGGCCCCAGTCAACCGAACTGCATTTCCCGCAGAGTGATGAAAGATACCGCGGCTTGTCTTAGAAATCTTTAACAACGTAAACTGCGTTTCCTCGACTCATACTAAGTTCATTTAAAGGCACATGAATCCTTCTGGTATGTCGTGCGACCCGTTGAGAATAGCGTTTGCAACATTTACACAGGTTACGGTGGGGATATCCAGTTGAGGTTTAAACTTAATCCTTGGGTTAAGCTCGGTAATAAGGAAAAAATGGTGATTTCCATCACGAAATAAGTTGAGGGCTAAGCAAAATTTAGCCTGAAGGTCGAGGGCTAACGTAATACTGAGTAGTTAGTCCCGAGCTGTAAAAAGCGGTGATATCCATCTAGTATTAGCGTTATTCCTGAGCTTTAACAACATTTTAACAAAGCTAATTCAGCCTGAAGGTCGAGGTCTAAGGAGTAAAGTGCTAACAAAACCCCAACTTAGTCCGACATGGATATCACCACCTTTTTTCTCCAGTTCACTAACTCCCAGGTCGAGGGTTAGGTAGATCCATGGTTAAGCTACTCTGGGGCTAGTTTAGACCTCAACTAATATCCCCACCGTTAGAGTTAATGTCGCAAAATTATTTCGCGCGAAAGAAAAAAAAGAAAATCACTGTTGGCAACATTTCCATACGTTTGAACTAATGTCGCAAAACTGAGTAATGCAGGTAAGCCAACATGGATGCATGTACCTTTAAATAGTGTGCGGCTAACTTCGGCAATGCACGTATTAGGTTACAATTTTGTACTTTCCGTCTCAGTTACAAATTTCGGATGAAGTTCAGTTTTGCAGCCGATGCAGATCGCCAAAATATTTGGTAAAAATATTTCACACGAAGAATTAAACAGCTGCGTTTATTAAAAACTCATTGATTAAGCGACGCAAAACAATTTACGGGGAAATTTTAAAAATTATCAGTAGGTCTTACCGGTAGAACATACAAACATCTACGCATTTCTTTCTGTTTGGAGGCAGGAAATGCACTGAATGGCGTAAAATGCGGATTCTTCAAGGAACGTAGGAATTTTAGATTGCCCCCTCCCCACCTCCGCTATACACGTTGGTGTTGTAAACCTCCTACTAGCTGATAAGAATCTCTTCTCTCCCCCCCCCCCCTCGCCCCCTCCCCACCCCGTGAACTTTTTACCTAGGTCCGCTACTGCGTTACGTCACGCATCCTTATTCAGTATTCAACAAACGCCAACAGCGATGAGACAAAAAAAAAAGTACAGGAAAATGAGAGACGCTAGGTGCGCAGGCCATGTGGTGGTGCAGTATTTTCTTTTGAAATTACCGCGGCAGCCGGCAGAGGCCGCCACCGCGCCCACGTGTGCACCAATTAAAAGCCGCCGCGAGCGCGAGGATGGCTGGGCTTTGCGAACACACGACGTCGACAAGTTGGTGGAATGTGGCCCCGGCAACAACCGCGCTTTACACGACAACGAACGAACGACGACTGGAACGCCATCTATATAACGGGTGGAGAGGGGAAAAAGTTCAACTCAATTTATTCGCAAGCATAATTACATTTTTATGGAAAAAGGTGGGAAGGATAAGGGGTGACGCGGGGGGGGGGCGACCGCGCCCCCCCGCCCCAATGAAACACCGGATGCCCGCCGCCGCCCGGGCGTTTTTTTTTTTGTTTTCTCTCTTCTTTTTTTTCGGTTTGTGTGTGTTTTAACATTTTTTTGTTGTTGTTTGGATTCTCGTCATGCGGCAAGAAAGGAATGCTGGCGAATAATTTGGCGAAAATGAAAAGAGGAGAGGGAAGAAGAAAGGAGAAGCGCTCGAAAAATGTAAATTGGTATTATCGAGTTCTTGCTGCGTGGGAGGGCTCGCCCCCACCGGGGGACCGGGGGGGCGCCCCCGCCCCCGCGCGGGGGGAATAGGGAGAATTAAGAGGAATTTGGAGCATTAAGTCTATTTCGTCGTCGTCCTGGGTGTACCGAGTTTTGTTTTAACACGGGTTAAAAGGAGAGTGGTGGGGAAATAAAAAACCAAAAACTTTCCATTACTTAAGGAACGTAGGTAAGGTAAGGGCAGGGTCGATTAGTAGGTAGTGACACTTTCCTGAAAAAGTGTTATAAAATAATACCTGCTTCCACCAGTAGCACCAGAAGGCAGCACTTGTCAGGTTCTCGCAGGAGGCGAAACTTGAAATAAAAAATGGCAGCATCGTTGCCATGGTAATAGGACATTGACGAAATTGACAGAAATTGACGAAATACTCGTACGTGGGCAACATCCGAGGTTGAAGAACTTATTCTGTGTTCCATTCAAACTGTATATACTTCGTTACAATCAACGTAAAGCACGGAAGAAGCTTCAGCCTGAACGACCGAAGAGCACGCTTCTCGGACGTACTCGGAACACAAAACCACGCGTTATACTTAGCTCCACTTGTAACGACAACCCGTTTTAAAATTGGATGTTGGATTTAAAAAAGAAAAAAAAACCAGCCAGTTCTGACTTTCTTGAAATTATTCTAATGTCCTAATCTGAATTACGATTAATTTTGTATCGTGATTAATTTGTTTTAATGACGCTAAATACTTTTGATCCCCCATGAGGCTTTGCGCTTCCTGTTACTAGACGGTAACAGGAAGCAGGTAAATCGCTGAAGGCAGGTACTATACCAGACGCCATGGCTGTTTGCTGTGACATGCATATCACGTGACTGGGCCAGTCCAATCAGACGGCCAAACAGCCGTTGTTCTCGTTCGTCATTGGCTGACTCATGGTGACGTCACGGCAAACAGCCATTGCGCATGGTTTAGTTTCGTCCAAATGTAGACTGCTGTCAAAGGAAAGAGTGTCATTCTTCTACCCTGGGTAAGGGAGAGACCTGATTTTAACCTTTCAGATTTTTAGCACACTACAAGTTGTGAATGCCCAACTACAGGGTTCGTACGGGGTCTTGAAATTTGGATAAGTGCTTGAATTTTGAAGAAAACAAGATTCCAAGCCTTGAAAAGCCTTGAATTATAGGAAAAAATACAGAAAGGCTGGAAATGTCCTTATAAAAGTTGTTGGCTTGAAATTTCCTTATGTGATAGGTGTCTTTATACCTTATGAGAATTAACATGGGAGCCATCGGGCTAGTAGGTAGTCAGCTAGTTTATGACCATGCGCACAAATCAACGTTATTGAGGGCACTTTTTCTCCATAAAGGACACGATTCCACGCTTTAATGTTGAGGTTTTCATCGTTGCTGATTCCAACGATTCGTAAAGATTTCTACCGAATGGAGAATTTACACCAGTTTAGGCTGAATTCGGCTATAAACAAGAAGTGCTAGTGAGCCGCCTTTTTACATCTGTCAATATTTTAGCTCCGACAAGAATTAATTCTCATTTTCTTGGCGGGGACACACTAGCGTGCATAGAATAATAATTGTTGAATGAAAAAAATAAATAAAATGGTGTGCCGAAAAGCTTAATTGGCACGCCATCGGGCGACTAATTTGTCAATGGTGGCGAGTTAGTTTAGTTTATTTTGGGATCTCGGACCAGAACTGGTCATCGGTGCATCGAACCAATACATATGAAACATCCAAAACTTAAAAAAAAACTTCCAAAGACAAACACGGTGTCGACCTCACTATTAGTTTTAACAATCGGTTTTAATATGGTGTTGCGAAGCGAGTTAACAAAGCTGCCACCAAACTCCGCCACAATTTGCCTTTTCCAATAAGCAAATCATGTTGGTTAGAACTAGGGCGGCATCCGATCACCTTCGAACCTCTAACTTTCGTTCTTGATTGATGAAAACATTCTTGGCAAATGCTTTCGCAGTAGTTCGTCTTGCGACGGTCCAAGAATTTCACCACTAATCATTTATGGTAGAACTAGAACGGTATCCGATCGCCTTCAAACCTCTAACTTTTGTTCTTGATTAATGAAAACATTATTGGCAAATGCTTTTGCAGTAGTTCGTCTTGCGACGGACCAAGAATTTCACGTCTAATCATTTATGGTTAGAACTCGAGCGATATCCGATCACCTTCGAAGCTCTAACTTTCGTTCTTGATTAATGAAAACATTTTTGACAAATGCTTTCGCAGTAGTTCGTCTTGCGACGGTCCAAGAATTTCACCTCTAATCATTTATGGTTAGAACTAGAGCGATATCTGATCGAAACACAATTAACGTCTACATGTATTTGGCGTTAACACTGATTCGATTTTCATGTAAAATGGTTGAATTACCTTTTTCAGAAAAAAAATGAATTACTTAGCTTTTTCGGATAAATTTAATTCAACTGCCAAGTTGAATTTTAATTCATCTGAATTACTCTTTCCTGCAAATCAATTTGAACGACAATGTAACCATTTGACTTGACCTGCAAATCAAATTGGCTTTTAACGCCAAATATTGCATCGATAATACTAAATGCTGAATAAGATACAAAACTGCGTTTAACACAGGGACGTATGGTCAGGGGCGTACTGGCAGGGCCATTTAGTCCTGGGGAAATGGTTAATGTAGACCTCTCCTGTGACATTTCATAGAATTTAAAGGTACATCCGCCTGCCTTATAACAGCCACGCGCAGATCGTCATCCGCGCACGTTACCATCGCACCGTTTCGAAACTCGGCGTAGTAATATAAAGCCTACTAAGATAGTAGCTGCGTTCCTCGCAGCGAGGAACACAGCTGCTATCTCAGTTGGCTTTGGGCGTTATAGACGAAATAGCATGAACGCAAAAATTGTGTCGTCGCAAACGAGAAAGATTTACGTATTTTAACATCGCACTTTATAAATTTGTAGGCTAGTGTCTTATAATTTTTCTTAGGCGATCTATTGGCATAAATAATTTTAATTTTTACCACATTAGTGTTTTAGAATTTTGATCTCATGGTAATTATTCCCAAACGATTAAAACTTAGCTCATGCACCAACACAAATGAAACGTCACGGTTATTGTAAGCACGCAAAGGATTATATATTCGCAGGATGATATTAAATTAGTCCCCAATATTCTGCAGAAAATCTCCTAGACGCCACATTTTAAAACGGATTTTTAGAACGGGCTTGACTAACGGTAAGTAAATAGAACTTTAGGGCCATACTTGATGTGGAGGATCGAGATAAATGGCGGAGGGAGGTATGTACCTTTAATCATCATGAAAAAAGTTCGATAGGCCCTCCGACAGGCCCTCGGAGCATAGAATCCACGGGAAACCTCCCGCTTTCCCGTATGGCCAGTACACCTTGGATTAGTTGGACCCAAACCTATACGCCCCTGGTTTATTACTCATTAAGGGGTGAGAAAACTTCGTGACCTTGAAACCAAAGCCTTCTATGGCAACGTTTGGTCGTCAACCCAGACTGTTGCTACGTTATTTTACAGCCGGTTATTAGCTGCCGTTATTGCTGTTCACGTCAAAGAAGTTAACCAACTCTCCTTCCCGTTCCCCCCGTCCCTCTCTACGCAAACTGGTCTGATTTCATGAATAGTTTTTACGACCAACACGCTTTTAGTGCCTTTGTGCTATTTAACGACTCATTCGACCATGTTTTTAATCAGTCTAGGTTTCCAAAGAAACTATCGTCAACTTTTAGATGCCGCATAAGATAGGAAATCAAACAATTGAAGTATTCCTGTTAAAAGCCTCGCATGGCAAACTGTAATTTGCATGTACTTATTAAGACACACGCTAGTTTGTTGCCCAACAAGCTTACCCCAACTCAACGTCCATCTTATCCAGATGAAGTATGTGGCAGTTAACAATTTACATGTAACTATTAAGACACACGCTAGTGTGTTGCCCATCAAAATTCAACCGTAACACAACGTCCATCTTATCCAGATAAAGTATGTGGGAGTTACAATTTTCATGTATCTATTAATACACACGCTAGTGTGTTGGCCATCAAGACTCAACCGCAACTCAACGTCCAGCTTACTCAGATGAAGTATGTGGGAGCTTAGGGAAGACTATACAGCAGAGACGATGTCACAGGGGGTGTAGGGGGGTATCGTAGCCCTCCAGTGTTTGGTCAGTCGATAAAATTGATTAAAGGGACACCCGGCCGGCTTTATAACATTCCGCCTGCCTTATTACAGCCACACGCAGGTCGTCATCCACGCAATTACCAGCTCCAAGGTTGGCTGGGGTAGTAGCTGCTTTCCTCGCAGTGATGAACGTAGCTGCTGTCTCGGTTGGCTTTGTGAATAGTACACGAAACAGCATCAAGTTAAAGATTTGTGTCGTCACAAACCGGAATGATTCTCGTATTTTAACATCACAATTTATAATCTTCTAGGCTAGTGTCTTATAATTTTGCTTCGGCGATCTATTGGAATAATTAATTTTAATTTTTACCGCATTAGTCTTTTAGATTTTTGATCTCATGGTAATTATTAGCAAATTAGTACATGCACACACAGATGAAACGTCATGTAAGTGCGCAATGCATCATATACGTTCGGGACGAACGTAAATAAAGTTCCACCATATTCAACAGAAAATCTCCTAGACGCCACATTTTAAAACGGATTTTTAGCTAGGGATTGACTAACGGTAAGTAAATAAAACTTTGGGGCCCGTTTTTGATGTGGAGGATCGGAAAAAATGGCGCTGGGAGGAACATCCCTTTAATAATTTGTTTTACTAGTTGGAGAATTTTGTCGGTCATGCAACATTGGACGTATTATATATATATTTTAAAATGTGTTATGGTTAATAAAACAACCCATCCCGAAACAATTGCTTATACAGTATAGCCAAAAAAAATTGTAAGATTTTACAAAGTACAATTAATTCATTACCAACATTATAACCTTTTTTTTCTCATTTATTTTCAACAGACTTTCTAAATTGAATTATTGATTCGTTTCGGTGGCCATTCGAGAATGGCATTTTGTAATGGTCACCAGTTTTATTTAAATTCCAGATTTCGTCTGGTATAGGCTTTTAAAATAGTTGAGGTTGATAAAAAAAATCTTACAATATTTGTCGCCCACATTTAAAAGGACATAGTCCTTCTCACTATATTCGAGCATCCTGCGCGCGAAATATCTTTTGCTACAGTTACATAGGTTAGAGTGAATATAGCAAAACTGTTTCCCATGAAGGGAAAAATAGGAAAATTAATGCCTTTGCAACATTTACGCGCGTTTGAAGTAATGTTGCAAAACTGGCTATACAGGAAAGCGAAATGGTGGGAGTGTACTTTTAATTTTAACTATTACTTATATTTAATGCACGGTGGTGACGTCACGCTAATACACCCCCATGCTAAAAGTGTAGTCGTTATATACGGTTAATGTGAAAACCCACACACGTCACAGTGGGTTAATTTTGATAACCCACACTTTTTTGATAATCTAACACTTTTTACGCGGGTCTACACAACCCCTGCTCCACCATGTGACATATGACCCGAGTTTTTAAAATTACCCTACACAACACAAATGCAACCAGCATAAACAGGCACATTTCCATCCTGCGACATTTTTCTTTCTAGCCTAAAACGAAAAAAAAAACGAAAAAACTCTCGTACTATGCTTAGACCCCCACCCACGGAGGAATTCCCCTTTACCTTAAACACAAACATCGGTATTAGGCAGCGTCTCTCCCCTTCGGTCGGCCTTCATACACAGGAAGCTTCCAACCCCGTTTCTAAACTGGAACTTCGTTCAGGAATTTACATAAGTCGCATGTAAAAAATCTTAAATCCTTGAAACAGGTCTTTAAAAAACTCTAATAACACAATAAAATTAGCTCGACGTCACACCTTAGCATTAAAACACATATCCGTGAGGTGTAGCCGATTTACCGCGGATATTCGCACGTCTGCTCGAAACGGCTAGTCCAATCTCGGGCGTGGAGGGAAATCAGCACTCGCTCTTGCAGCGCTCGTGCGATTTTCCTCCACGCCCTCGATTGGACTAGCCGTTTCTCGCAGACGAGCGAATATCCGCGGTAAATCGGCTACACCTCACGGATATCTCTTACGTAGTCCTAGGACCAGACTTTATGCCGCCACTTCTATAAGTGGCATAAAGGGGGGTGGGGGAAGTAGGCAAGCGCCTCCCCCCCCACCCCAAAAAACGACACCCAAGTTAGCGTAAAAGTCCTTAGGTAAAACATTTATTCACTAAATAGAAGATAAAATTGCGAGCAGTGGTTGACAAAATGACACAGGTTGCCCAATGAGAGGGCCAAAAATACTCGCAAGCAAGGAAACGTCACACGTTTTTCTTTTTAATTTTCAGCACTCTTCTTTATGTGTCTTGATCACCTGTACATAACAAAAATACAGACAATGAGATA
>JAHWFP010132770.1:71524-82260 GCA_023313725.1 Lithobius niger
AGTCTTTTGGGCCTTGTCAGTGGGCTATTTATTTCATTTATTCACTATTTTCTTCAAAACTCGTGTTCTCAGTTTGATGGAGGCCTACATTCCGCAAAGCGAGAAAAATACTCAACACGAGTAGGCTACAACAAAAATTAATTTATCTTACGTTTTCTAGCAGGGGGCCTTAAAGGGGGTGGGGCGTAAAATTTGACTCTCCCCCTCCCCCAGAAAAAAATATTTGTTTCTAGTATGAGCCACCCTTAAAAGGACATTCCTCCCAGCGCCATTATTCTCGACCTTCACATCCAGTACGGCCCCAAAGGTCTGTTTCCTTACCGTTGGTCAATCCCTTGGTAAAAATCCGTTTTAAAATGCGGCGTCTAGGAGATTTTCTGTTGAATAATAAATAACTATCTTTACTGCGTCCCGCAGTGTATGTTCCTTTGCGCCTTTACAATAACCATAACGTTTCATCTATATGCTTGCATGTACTTATTTTTTAATAATTACCATGAGATCGAAAATCTAAAAGACTAATGCGGTAACAATTAAAATTAATTATTCCAATAGATCGCCGAAGCAAAATTGTAAGACACTAGCCTAGAAAATTATAAATTGTAATGTTAAAATACGAGAATCATACCGGTTTGTGACGACACGATTAATGCTTTCATGCTGGTTCGTCTATTATGCGCAATGCCAATTGAGACAGTAGCTGCGTTCTTCGCTGCGAGGAACGTAGCTACTTTCTCAGTTGACCTTTGCGATGCTAATGTGCGGATGGCGATCAGCGCGTGGCTGTTATAAGGCAGGCGGAATGTTATAAAGTAGGCCGGGTGTCCCTTTATATCATCTGAATTGTTCTATCATCACAATGTCATACTCGTGAAACAGACCGCCTCAATTTTTGTTTAGGACAGCATTTATACTGTTTGATTTCGTCATCTGTACCTTCTTAAACTTTAGATTTTAAGTTGCTTTCCATCGTAACACGAGATAGGGAGGGAGTGGGGGGGGGGGCGAGAGGAAGAGACGCCAATCCCGGCAGAGTGCAATTTGAGTGACGTCTTGCGCGACGCGCGTAACGGCAGATCCAGTGGTGACGTCAGTGTAGCCCAATTTCACTGGTTCATTGTTTTTTTTTTTAATCTTTCTTATTTCGTCACCCAGCCTGGGAAATTGGCTTAATTACTACACGGAAGCGAACCAGGAATAAAAATGGTCTCCTAATCGTAGGGTGGCGAAGGAGCCAAATTGTTGGAAAAATAATTATCACCTAAAAATGTTGTACCTGCGCAAAAAAGGGCACTTTTTAAAAACAATCGCTTTTAATGAAACAGAAACGTCTCTTCTCTATGCATGTTTTTTTGTTTCTTCTTTTTCTTAATTTTTTTTTTTAATTCCAATTTAAGGAACATGAAAAGAGTCATCATGCCAGCGACAGACGTGGAAGGAAGTTAGGAAGAAGAATGCAGAAATACCATAACAAAACTAAATTAAATACAAAATAAAGAAAAGAAACCAGTAACTAGGTAGTATAATCCTCGAACTTATACAAGAATACCCATAATAAATAAAATTAAAAAAAAGGGGGAAAAAAACTATTTTGTAAATAATAAATTAATTTATAAGCCAGAATACTCTACTAGTACAAACAATACAAAAATGTATTTTTTTTTTACGCTTTTCAAGCAAATGGTTAAAATTTTAGGAATAAACTTCGTTAGTCAAACATTACGAATTCATTACAGTACGGGAAGCCGGATGGACTCCGTCAGCTTTAAACAAACACAGATGCAAACCTATTTCGCTGCATTTTTGGACTTTGTTAGACTTCGTGAACGGGGAATTGTAGTCTCAACCATTGAAAACAAGATTCCGAAGCCGAACGTCTCTGGTCTCGGTCTTTGGTTTCAAAAGTCAAGGGTTCATTTCCCACTCATGCAGTCTGACAACAACGTCCAAAAGGCAACTGAAATAGGTTTAATATCTGTATTAATTTATCGTTTACAATAAGTTAAAGCTACGTAAATTTAACAGATGTAAAGTAAACAGATGCAACAAAAAAATAAACAGAATTTAAAAAATTTTGAATAAGGAAAACAAAACAAAAAATGTCGTGTGTGAATCATGGGTAAAATCACATTTACTTTATGCAATAGAATTACGCAGATTCGCAAAGAAAAAAGACAACGACAGACTCCAAAAACGTCAAAGCAAAATCGTAAAAATTTTATTTGCCACAAGATTATGCTATTCATCTGTTCTGCAGACATAATAAGTAAACCTAGGTTTTCTACCACATCAAGCAACCAGCTCACTGGCGGTTTTGGAACATGGAAGGATTCCTGTCTTCCTGGATCCGTCTCACTCGTCTGCTCAACCAAAGTTGACTGTCACATCAATAGAAACCTTCGGTTCTACATGGCTCCCTCCCTGTTGTTTCCCAGGGTTGTTCCCCCCCCCCCCAATAATAATAAGAAAGGGGGAGGACTGAACCACCACCTGCTAATCTCTGAAAACATTCACAAATACCCCTCCATGTACCTGGCCACGGAGGATCAAGAATGGAAATCCAACACAAGCAATGAAACCCAGTCCCGACAACACAGCAACAAGAAGTAGAATCCTTTACACATCAGTCATCCACGTTAGGCTCAACGCATCATTCCCATGCAAATGCCTTCATTTCTTCGTGCCCATCATTTTGGAATGCTGGCAATGACGACATAGAATCAACGCCCAACAAGGTCAAACAGGGCCATAGCCTCTGCACTCAGACTTTCTTTCTTCTTTAACTTCCCACCAACCTAAAGACACAAGCAACATACAAAGTAAGCACCAGGGTGCCCCTAAAGCCCTAACCAGACTGGCTGCTCGCGGCTGCACGGCGACGTAGTATGGTGTAAAAAAGACTTCAATATTCGTCCTTAACGCAACATCACCCACACGATTGCAGCGATATTGACCTTGTAGGAACGTAGTTACGCATCGCTTCGCACGAAATTTCCTTCTGTCTGGAGAGGCCTTTAGGATGTCTCCATCCAGAAGTCCACCTCTTCACCCATCGGTCTCTCACCAGTCATCCGATGTCGTTCCTTTGCATCCCTTGAACTTTGTTGACCTTCGACCAAGGCAAGCAGCATGCTCTCGAAGCAAGCCCAGCATCTGCATCACCACAGGATTCCGCTACTACGTCTCCGACGTCCCGAGTCACCCAGACAAACCGTAACATCGTCCCATCCATCCGCCTTTACTCAAGAACAGCCTTAGCGCTGTGCACGAATCGATTGACGTGCTTAAACGCAAGCTACACCATCAACCCCTAGCAGACACACTTCACCCGTCTCGCCGCTGAACCCTTCACCTCACTCCCAGCGGCATTCCTAAGGGCCAACCGGCAACTCCAACTGACCTCTCTCGCCCGTCTATACCCATCAGCTATTGGATGGCACCACGACTAGAGCCTTCTCGTTCTGGGAAACCACTCCATCGTCTCGACAGTCTCCCACCACACGCATGGGGTCGCAGCTGCAACAAGCGAAGCAAGCCACAAGCAATCTCATCCATCCAGGCCTTTCCTCGCAAATGAACACCGGGCCTTTCCAGCAAAAACTTCCGCCCAGTGCTCTCTCTCACCGGCTTTCCACACAGAGCGCTCCCCTTTTCACCGGCCTTCCACACACCGAACTCCCGACCATTGTCGTACCATCGCCAGTAGCCAGTTTAAGCACGGAAGACAACCTTTACTCCACCCAGTCTCACATCGAAAGACGGAGCTCTACCCGACCCTTTCGTTCACTCATGACGACCTTCCAGTGATCACCTGAAACGAATGAGATGTCGCTTGTCACACCACTTCGATTAAAGCTTTCACATAAAGAAGACCCTTCCACCTCTCCTCTCTTGGACTTAGTCAAACAATAGAAGACACAGATCCTGACTGCCATCTCCACAAGCTAGCCATTCTAAAACCTGTCAAATTCAGTTTTGACCTACGCATCGACAACCTCAAACATCAGGCCTCCCTCGGCCATTCAGCTACACGGCTCATGGATCCTTGGCGACATAGCAGCAGTCTCCTTAGCAGAGACGAACTGATGCAATTCCACACCAACAACGAAATCTTCATCAAGCACCATCACAATCTGGATCAAAGACGTTATCCTGAGTGCAAACAAAGACAAGATCACCAGTAACGAACACAAGATCAAAGTGACGGCACATGAACGGAGGACAATCTCCACATTATGGTCCTCCTACAACAGGTTCCCAGTTCCAGACATTCTGACAGCAGCACCATGGAGAAGCAGTTCCGTCCAAACACCACTACTTCAGGGAGATGATGAAGCAAGCCAACGGACTACACCGTCTGGAGCCATCTGTGCCGTTGGGGTAACGCAATTTCACAATCCGAGGTGTTCACCACCGTGTCGAAAATGGTTTTTGGAAGAACCCTTCGGAAACCATGGAAATTCAGGCAATTGAACTCAAGCATCTTCTCTACTGGAATCACCACCACATCGGCTCGATTCCACCGATGAAACTGGCTTCCAAGCATGGAATATCCTGTATGATAAGAAGAAAAGAATTTTTTTTTCTTCAGACTCATCTTTCTTCAATCTCATCTGGTATCACCACCACATTGGCTCGATCCCAGTAAAAATAAATTTTCCAAATCCTCCCAAAGCAGGAACGCGAACTTATAAACATCGGCTGAATCCGTCTTGACAGCTTCACCCAAAACATCCAAAACTATTCATCAAACAACAACAAAATTCAGATATATGAATAGAAGAACGCACCAAACGGGCTGTCTCTTCCAACAACCAGAAAGAGCAGGGTCTGATCTCCTCGACACATCATAATGACCCAAGCCTCAACAACAACATCACTTCTCAAGCAGATGAAAGCAATTCTTTCATCAAAGAAATCCGGGAAACGAAGTAGAAACAACAATCAATTCGTTGTCAACGTTAAGTCAACAATCATGGACATCACATCGAAGATGAACAATCAACAATCAGCACCGATGATCACCCACCAATCAACAAGAAATCCTGGCTCTCCACACGGTCGACAACACCCAAGCCATCAACCAGATCGACAACATCAATAATGAAGATAAAGGAAGAAAACTGCAAGACCACTCCGGGATCCACATCATAAAGAGAGGTTAACCTTGCTTTCGTTTTCCCCCAGATCTCATGACGAACCCCTCTCTTCCCCTCTGAACAGAAGGATTTTTTCTTTTCAAAATTCAAATTCATTCTAAATTATCTCTTAAACTCTTCTTAACAAATTTTATAAAAATCAACTGTATCTTCGAGCCTTCACAAAACGTTCAGGGAGTCTGTAACTCCAGGGGACACCAGCTTTGGTACCCTAGGGTACCCGCCAAAAAAGGTGCCCGCCACCAACTTCACGAGGTCTAACTGTGAATGCAAAAATTAACAGGTAATGTATATTTTCTAGCGGCAACAAGAAACATAAAGTTGCCGGCCCCCCAGGACGGGCCTACTGAAATTTGTTTCTTTGTCCTAAGACATCATCATATACATCATCTCACCCCACCCTACCTCCACTCTTGAGTCACCTTTTGGACAAATCGAGAAAAAGCAAAAGATGCGGAGGAGTGCGCGCACTTGGGTTACCAAGCTGGCTGGATCAAAACAACTTTAAAACTCTAGGTTGTAACTCTGCATTACAAGAACATAATGCAAAAAATCACAGGTATTTCTTATATTTTCTTAGGCAAAAAAAAAACAAAATTCCGGCGGGCCGGGGGGGGGGGGGGGGGGGGAGGTAAATTTATGTTTTTATTCTGTGATGCACCCAAACTTTGCATTTGTTGCACAAGTTGATATTTGTAATTCTTGTGTTGTTTTTTTTTAGTTAATTTAGCTCTTGTGGGGTGAGGGCACATTCAGCGTTTTGTACTGTTTACCTGATTCAATAATCCATTTCGTTCTTTCTCACTATCGGAATCCAGTCCACCTCAGCTGACTTGCCGTCAGAATCAGCGCTGGTTAAGCGCATACCGGTTTTTGTTGCGTGGAGGCAAGAAGCACAAATCTTCGCAATGGAAGGCTTTAACCAAGTGAATAAGGGTTGCCAAGGTAAAAAAAAAAAAATTGGTTAATACGGTGGGAACGTAAAAGCAAAAAAAGAAAGTTAAAAAAAAACGAGAAAAATCATACGTATAATTCACTTTATTTCCGCCTTTTGTGAAAATGTTTAATAACGTTTGCACCAAAGGGCCCCTGATGGGAGTTGTACGCCAAGTCGAAAACTCCTAACGACATTATACGGAAGCTATACCTACCGCCATATTCTTTTCTCGTTTCCTTTCGTTCCCGTAAATTCCTTTCGTTCTCGCAATTTGTTAAATTTCTTACTCAGCTTCCGTAATACAATAAAACACAGTAAATGAATCGACAGTCTGCAGTTTCGTCAGCTTTGTATTTGCGCTTTGGATTCGCCATCCTCCGCGGCCGCGCTTGTGTCGCCGACCGTCCTCGCTACCCAAGTGTCACCCTGAACGATAACACCCCCCAGTCGCCCCATAATATCCCAACTCCTAATTCTTCCTCCCCACCTGAAAATGCATTGCAGTCTTAACACATACATCCGTAATTTAAGCGTCTTCGCCATACCTTCTTTGTCAACCCGGCTTCTATTTTAGCTTTGTTACGTGATCCGTATTAAATTTCATTACTGGAATAGATTAATTTTACAGTGAGATGGGGGAAAAGTTGTGTTATCGAATCTGAATGCATTAAAGTTTAGGCTTAAATTTAAAACTGGGGAAGGAGAGAAAGTGGATCGGGTTACCTGCCGGTATTCGTTTGTTCATCCTCCGATAAGATTTTATTTCAGAACGTCGACGACGGCAGCGACTTTGGATGCGCTTCGACTACTTCGATAAGTTCGCTGGATTATTATCATTATTTAAAGCGTGGAGAAAGAATAATCTAATACGAATTTTACCAAAAGGGGCGTCATTTTAGAAGTCTGCACGTGCTGCAAAGTAATCATTTTATTTTAATAAAGAAGAGTCAAGGCTTGTGGGGGGGGGGGGGGGTGCACCGGGTGATTTTTCGATGTTTTGAGGAACTTTTGTCTTAACTTATCTTTTTTTTTCATAGCATTTCGGCAATTGCAAGAATGGGGGTATGTGCAGTATGCAGTAAACAGGAGACAACAGCCAATAGCACATGCGTAAAACGACAAACTTATATTTCGGTACAGGGACGTACCAAGAGGGCAGGGGCTAACTTTTTTTCTGGGGGCTTTTTTTTTTTTTGCTTTTTAACCTCTGTTTATCCCTCTTTTGTGGGACTTTAAACCATTTCTGCCCCTCTTTACAGTTCTTTTTTAGCGTTTTTTAGGCTCTTTTACATCAGCGCTCCATCGAAAAAGGGCACTTTGCCATGAGGGCAGGGGCTAGAGCCCCCCTACTACCCCCCTGTGTGCACGTCCCTGTTTCGGTACTATATATTCAATACAATTTTAAAAAAATCGCAGTACCTTCATCAGAGATAAAATATAAAAAGAGTAAAACACTTCACATCATGGTTCACATTTTGTTTCCTAATTTATAGGCTGCAGTTTGCCCTAAATTGGAAAAATACGCCCATTAAAGTAGGAAAAGGCATACACAAGTAGTTTACATATTGTAGACAAACTATTGTTCAAAACTATTGTGGTAAGTTAGCTTGACGTCACACCGTTTCATTAAAACACATCCGTGAAGAAGAGGTGGCATATCGGCGATAAATGCTCGTTTGCTCAAAATGGGTAGTCCAATTTTTCGGGGGTGGAGGGAAAGCCACTCGCGCTGGCACGCTCGTGAGATTTCCCTCCACATTGGAATACCCGTTTCTCGCAAACAAGCAATTATCGCTGGTAAACCGCCTATTCCTCACGCGTATGTATCACTTATACGCATACTTGTTTGTATTGGTGATATTCCTTTCTACTTTAGTTCACCATATTATTACTAAGTTTTTTTTCATTTACACGTATTTGTTGAACTTTGCAGACTCGTACAAGTTTTACATATAAGTCATTTACAATAACTAGCATTGTTGTCACCTCTGTAAAAAAAAAATCTTATTTTTTTTACGGTATACCTTCAAGCGAACCTGTCCTCCACGTTTTAGAAGTAGCATCCTCCCCTAAAAAAACGGGAAGAAGTAGACGAAACAAACCAAAAAAAAAAAAAGAAAAAAAAAACAAAGGAAATCGGAAAAGCTCCGTGCGGGATTTTACTGCTGAAGTTTTTATACGTTTAGCTATTGGAATTTATTTGTCACTTTACCCAGTCAATGTTTGGGCCCTATAGGCTGCGTGGCAGTGGGGAGGGGCGGGGGGAGGGGTGGAGCAAGGGAATCAGAAGAAGGAGCATTTTCTCCATTTCAAAATGGAACAACTTCCTTCTCTACTGTTGGTGGTGCTTTCTAACCCCCCCCCCCCTCACTACCCCAACCCACGCCCACCCCCGCAGACGCTTGTCTTTCACTGATAGCCTTTTAGCCCAAATGGATCACCTCTGTTCTAAATCAATCAAACGGTTGACGTAGAGAGGGGGAAGAGGAAGAAAGGTGGGGGGGAAGGAAGACGACAGAGGGGGAGGGGTACACTCGCTTTCACGAGGAAGTTAGTATTGAGGTATAAGGAGGGGAATTGGGAATCGTGTGCTGATGTTTACCCCTTCAAACCCCATCTTTTAAAAAAATAGGGTATTGCGCTACCAATTCCGGTAGTCCTAAAGTCGAATATGATGTATATCGAAGTCCCTCCCCAGTATTGTACCACCCACCGTCCTCTCCCTCCTCCCTCCTCAATACGCAATCTCAATCCCAAACCTTTAGAAGCTTCGAGAACTGACAAACAAACAAACAAATAACAACTGATTTCCCCCGTACAGCGAATTGCGATTACAGAGCGTCCGTCGGATCGTGCAAGTCGCAATTTTTAAGCTCGATTTTCGTCAACGTCAACAAAGTTTTTTTCTCTCCTCAAGTTTCTTTTTTTTTTTTTTTTGGCCTTTTAACCAAGTTAAGTTGCTTTTGCTTGGCCACTGGGAATAGAGGTAGGTATCTGCAGAGTTAGAAGATTGCAACTGCCTGCGTTACTCTAGCAGTAATTTTGAATTAACCAGCAAAACCTATAAAACAATCAATTTAAAATTGTAATAACACACAGTGCAAAAAACCTAACGTCCGAACAACTTTTGAGCCAGATTCTATGTTAAACGTCCGTAGGTAAATATTCATTTGAGTTTAATTTACCATGTAAAACCAAAACTGGTGTAAGAGAAGCGCTAAGTTTCCGAAAAGGGTCGGCCTTTGACAGCATTGATATAATTCAAGCAGGGAAAGACCTCCAAGGTTAAGCCTATTAGCCGTCAAATTTGGCGCATTACGCTCTTCTTTAATATTTTTAACCTGAAGTAATTATAGTTATCTGCAAATAGGACGAACTGCATAAAATTTAAATGTAAATTGTAAAATATAAATCCTATGGCTGAACAGTTAACATGTTACCGTAGTCTAAGAAAGTAGACTACGAAGAAATTAAAGAAAAAGGCAGTGTGCCAAGTTTTCTGGTTAACAGGTTTCTTTGTTGAATGATATCACTACTTTCAACGGCCGACCTTGGTTCTGGATTGATATCACAACTTTCATTAGGACTTTCATCGCACAAAACGTCACCCCAGCTTTCATCTACAGTTTCACTGGGAGAATGCTGATGTATACATGCAATATTTAGTCAGCTTTATACGAAAAATTATTAGAAGAAGAGACGTCTCCTGGGTGGCTATCACAATTTTTATAAAGCTTTTTCAGGATTTATCTATCTTCATTTGAAGTGAAGTGATATTTACTGTTCGCGTGGTAAAAAACAAACAATACAATAGATTTGGTACATGTCAAAGAGTAGTAGAAGTACGATAGCATTCCGTCTCAATAAATATTAACGAACGTGTGGAGATAATACAGAAAACCCACCTGAAACAAAATAAAAGTCCTGTTTGAGTGAAACACTCGTGTGCATGGTAACTGAAAAAAGGTTAAAAAAAATAAACCTCGGCAGTGACAACGTTGTATGAAAATATAAAAATTATTTCTTAATGAAAACACCTATTTCCAGACTTTTGTGTAAAAACTTTCCACTTCGTCCATGTTAAGCAGCCATGATTGAAGATATTTGCCAAATCCATGCATGCCAACACAAATTTTCATACTGTATGTGATAACTGGTTATACTATATTATGTGTATGAAATAATTACTAAGCAGCCTCTGTGTTAGTGTATTGGCGTAATATAAACTTTTAGCTAGCAACCTCTAGAAATAATGTTGCCTTGTGGTAATAGCAAACAATTTTGTGATGTGTCGAGATCTCAGTGGTGGAACCTTTAATTCGCGGAGTAGTGGTATTGAGGATGGCCTGATTTTGCGTAAACCGTGTTTAACAATCAACTTTCTTCCTTATTAAAATAGCATTTGTCCCAGAATATAGGACAAAGGTGTTTCACAGTCATTCTTCCATATTTCTCTTCAGATAATAATCTGAATTTCTTACTTACTATTTTGGAAATGAAGCCTAAAATTGACAGAGTCTTATGTTCCTGACGTCAACGTGGTATGATATGAAACTGTTAGAATTCAAAACTATGTAGTTTTTAATTCTATCCTTGCACAGTAAGAATGTAAGTAAGTTTTAGTAAATACAGTTTTCAAT
>JAHWFP010132770.1:102407-120595 GCA_023313725.1 Lithobius niger
TGGTGTTGCCCCAAAGAAAACTAAAAAAGGCTAGAAATTAATTCATACAACAGAGGGTTAATACGCTTTCCTTTACTCCTACCTTAACCCTCTGTAGCATGGTGCTACCCCAAAGAAAAAAAAAAGGTAACAGAAATGTTATTCTAAAGAAAAACAAAAAAAGGACCAGAAATTAATGCATACAACAGAGGATTAATACTAGTGGGGCAGCTGAACGTCAAATTTTGCGTTAATGTGGACACACCGGACAAAAGCACCAAATTTTTTTCCAGGTACTAGTTAGGTACATGGCTTTTAATTTTAATAGGACCCAACTCCTCCGTCGGCCATCTTGGATTTCATAGCGGCCATTTTGAAATGCAGGTATATTATCAATTATCTCGGCTTCTAATTCACTTAGAACCACAAACTTGGTGTCTTAGTATGCATATATTTGAGGTCAGAGAATACAACTACACAACGTTTAAATGCATCAGACTATATATTTTTTCACTAATATACGTCCTTCGTCTGCCATCTTGGATTTCATATCGTATCAATTTCTCGGCTTCTAAATCACTTAGGATCACAAACTTGGTGGCTAAGTATACGTATTTGGGGTCAGGGAATACAACTACACAACTTTTAAACGTATCAGACTAAATATTTATCCAGTAATATATGTACCAATTACAAACTATTCACCAATTAGCTGTTTTGTCTGGTGTTACGAGGTAAGGGTGTTAAAAGATAGTGTGAAGGATGGAACAGGGTCCCAAGTAAGTGGACAGATTTCTTGGAAGAACCCATTAAGAGACAGGAACTTTTTACATTCCTTTCAAACAAATTGACAAATGTTGAATGTACCGAAGGCAAGGCAATTGTCATCACGTGTGATGCCGAAGTAATTCTCCATGGAACTGTTAGGGCCATGCTGTCATGTTACCATGAGGAAACGGACGCCAGACTGATTATCCACTTACAGGATGCACTTTTTGAATGGCTGTTTTAACTGTAATGTTCGTACGATGACATGGACCCAGTGATGATTCTCATAGGCAATTTCAATCACCTGACGACGTTGTGTGCAGATTTTAAGATTTGTATTTCTTTTGGTATAGGCAAAACATTCACCTATATTGCCATATAAAGGCTAATCCTTCATATATTTCAACATTTTCCATACCGATGTCATTATACCGTTTAAACGAATTGGTGAATAGTTTGTAATTGTACACATATTATGGATAATATATAATCAGATACTTATAAAAGTTGTGTAGTTGTGTTCCCTGACCCCAAAATGTGTATAGTTAGATACCAAGTTTGTACTCCTAAGTGATTTAGAAGCCGAGAAATTGATAAGATATGAAATCCACGATGGCCGACGGAGGATGTATATTAGTGAATAAATATATAGTCTGATGCATTTAAACGTCGTGTAGTTGTATTCTCTGACCCCAAATATGTATACTAAGACACCAAGTTTGTGGTTCTAAGTGAATTAAAAGCCGAGGTATTGATAATATACCTGTATTTCAAAATGGCAGCTATGAAATCCAAGATGGCCGACGGAGGAGTTGGGTCCTATCAAAAGTTAAAAGCTAAGTACCTAACTAGTACCTGGAAAAAAATTGGTGATTTTGTCCGGTGTGTCCACATTTTCAAAAGCTGTCCTACTATACGCTTTCCTTTACTCTCAACCTTAACCCTCTGTTGCATGATGTTACCCTAAAGAAAAACAGAAAAAAATACCAGAAATTAATTCATAAACAGAGGGTTAATACACTTTCCTTTACTCCCCAGCTTAACCCTCTGTAGCATGTGTTGCCCCAAAGAAAAACATAGTCGAAGACACAGCGCGAGCTTTGTGAGGGGCCCCAGGGGGCCCCAAGCAAAGCAAGCAGCAAGAGACCAGTAGTCAGTGTCCCCGCTTCCAAACCATGGGAATGCTGGCTCGATTCCCAGAACCGACTCAACTATCATAGTTAAAAAAAAAATACCAAAACTGAGGGTTCAACACGAAAGTTACACACGAAAGGTTGGTAACGTCATTGGCGTCGTTCAATACCAGATACACGCCAGTCACGTAGAGGTGACACTTACCACCAAATATGTGCCACTGACATTCAAAAACTGGTGTTTATCACGAATATCTCACAGTAAATAAAACAAGACGTAAGCGAGGTCTAATCGAAAACTGGTATGACAGAAGCCGCCAATTTTCCAAAGAGGGTTGGCCTTTGAAAGTAGTGATATCATTACACCAGGAAAGGGCCGCCAAGGCTAACCCGTTAACCAGAATACTTGGCACACTCCCCTCTACTTTAAGTTCTTCGTACGACTACTTGCTTAGGCTACCGAAACATGTTGGCCTTAAAACTGTACAATCCTATGGTTCCGACTTTGACATTTATGCAATCCTTCATATTTGCGGAGAACTACTGGGTGGTCCACGAAAATTTTCTGTCGGCCCACGAAAAACTGTCGGCCCAAAATTTTCGAAGCCCAACTTTTCTAGTTAGCACGCTTCAGAACCAGGAGAGAACAGAAATCAAATCTTATGAAACGGGAAGATGTCTGTCCTCTCCTGGTTCTGAGGGGTGCTAACTAGAAAAGTTGGGTTCAAAAATGTTAAAGAGGACAATGCGCCAAGTTTGCTGTTTAATACGGTTAACCTTGGAGGCCTTTCCATGGCTTAATGATATCACTACTTTCAAAGGCCGATCCTGTTTGGAAACTTGGCTGCTTGCCTTCTACCACTTTGGGTTGATTAAATTAAATTAAAGCAATGCTGGAAGAAAGCAAGTTTATATAACGGGTTCGCAACAAAACTTGCTATAAATAGTCTTTAACACTGAATCGAATCACACTGTCTCTTGTCTTCCAACACTACTGGTTGAAGGAACTGTAACTCTTTCCGGGAGCGCATTATAGAAATTAACGGCTCTCGCAGTGCTTTGCTTTTTTTTTTGTAAGGAGCTCGAATCCACTGGGTTATCGGCCCCACGAAGATAAAGCTCTCGCAGCGTCTCGTGCAGCGAATCAACTCTCCAACAATGGTGTGCACATGGAGTTTATCAACGCCAAGCTGTCCGCATGACATTGAAACGTTGAAAAAATTGGTTGCAGGCAAAATCGCTTCATCAAACAGAATTTGGCGAGTCTTGATTAGGTCATCTCTTAATCACTTACCAACAAGGTTTGTCGTGTCAAGCCTTTTCAGACTTAAATAAGGTAAATAAGCCTCATCGGGTAAATCGTTGAGCAAATAAGGTAAATAAGGTAAATAAGGTAAATAAGGTAAATAAGGTAAATCGTTGAGCAAAGTTTAGTGCCCAGTGAAGGGTTGTGGAACCTGTTCCAACCATATTAACGTCACCAATATCATGGGCTCATCAGGTGTGTAGACAGTATTCAAGTTTTGGTCAGGTAAACGTCATGCATACTCAGTCTTCTTGTGTTCAATAGTGTTCACGCTTTGAACATAGACTTTAGAATAAATACCGTTATGCGAGCAACGTTCACAACACTTGTTGTACCTGATTATGCAACTTCAACTGGTTTTCCACACGGATACCCAAATCGTATCACATTGGTGTGTTCTTGCAACTGGTGACCAGATAAGGAATAATGAAAATCAACAGCTCCACGTCTTACAACACATATAACTTGTCTCTGGGTTGTTGTTGCTGCCCACTTAATGTATCAAGGTTACTTGAAGCGCTTTGCAACTTTCAAATGAATCAGATCGGTCGTATATTTTAAGATCATCTTCATACAGCAAGACAAGAAGAAGGAAACTTAGTGATGGCACTATAATAAATACGTTGAGTGGCCAATTGGGTCGTCCGCTGAATGTCCCGTCCTGAGGAATGCCGCACTTATTTTCCGATTTTGGCTCAACACCGGCTGACGGTGACCCGTCAAATAGCTACAAATCCAGTTGAACACAGCCGTTTTTATTCCAGATCTTGGTAGTAATGTCATGCGGAATACATTTGTCAAGATTCTACCAATTTTAATACTGTGCCGAGTCCCGACGCACATTTTTACTGGCATGAAACCAGGGCAGATTACTCGGGGCCCTAGACACAATTCTGGAGGGCCACCCACCCTCCCCTTCCCATATTTCTCTTCCACGTAAACAGCTCCTTATCTAGGGAAGAATGAAGAAAATCGTGGGAAGGGAAGAATTTTTGTAGTTTTAATTTTACTTGCCAGTTACTTCTCATCTTACTTTTTAGAAATTTACTGCCCAATATTTTTTTCCTTCGGTTTTTTTGTTTTTTTTGTTTTTTAGTTTTATTGTCAAACAACATTATGAGAAAAATTTTGTTTAGCTGAAAAGGTTTTCAGCAGGGCCGGGGGCCCCTTGGAAATTTGGGGCCAGGGACAAATGCCCCTAATGTCTCTGCCTGCATGAAACCACTTGTTTCGTCTCTTTTCCCCCGGTTCATTCGTTCTATTCTTACGCAAGCCACGGTCAACATCATGAATTAGGAAGGCATTTCGCCAACGAACGAGGGTCGATTTTCAGTCGGGCAGACCACTGTCCAACGCAATAACGCTCGTAAGGCGATTATGCCTTGATTAAGAAACCATTTTAACCTCTGAGGTTACGGGGTGAAACCCCCACGGGGCCCACCTGCCGGCGGACAGCCTCAATTGACCCGCTCACTTGCACCAGCTCAAATTTAACCATCAAGCCGCACGCCCGCAGCCTGACTCTCTCCAACCAGCCGCCATGTTTGCTGGCTGGCTGGATCTTGCTGTTTGGCATGCAGAGAGCAACGCTTGTCGGCGTATCAAACCGAGGTTGAGGTCAGAGGTCAAGCGGGGTGACGTCACACAGGTTGACCCGGTTCGTCACGTCTCGTTACTTGTTTGCTTTTGCTGCTACTACGGGCACGTGCTGCGTGTCTCGTGATGTGACAGCACAGAATAGAAGGAAGCTGACTCGACCTCGAGTTCGACAAACCAAACTAGCTTGTAGAGGACGTGTCCAAACATTGTGGGGGAATTCTATTCACACTCGCGTGTTGTTGTTGACGAAACGGTAAGAGGCAAAAGTTTTGAACATATCCACAGAGAGTGGTTGTCGTTGTCTATAATCTGTGGATCTGACTGGTTTTAGGGACTGTTTGTGTTACGCTGAGAGGTTTGCAATGTTGAGGACAGGCGTACCGTAGTCCATATGTCTCGTACTTTGAAATATAAATATAACACTATGCAAAGAAAAACTATGCAATCGACTTGACCAAATAATATTTCTCTTTTTCTTCCAGTTGACCAGTTCTCTAAAATTGTGGCACTTCACTTGTACACTTTCGAGTAAATGGATGTCTTTTTTTATTAAGTGTGGATTCCAAACCTCCGAGCCGTATTATAATGGAGACACACTTATCAACAGCTAAGGCAACTGACATTCATTCGACCACTTATTTATTGCAATTAATGCATCCTGCAAAATAGTTCTATCATTTTCCGATTTAATTTGTCTACCCAGTGGCGTAACTAGTGGGGGTGGGGAGGGGGCGATTCGCCCCCTCTGTGAGATTTTGAAAGCTTATTCGGCAAATTGGCCAAGTCAGTTTTTCCGTAGCTGAAAAATTATTTACCGTCAGGATGACTGCATTTTGAGGTCAAAGACGCAACTTTCATATTAGCTAATTTATACTTCTACTGTTTCTCCTTTAAATCACTAAAATAACCAGGTAACAAATGGAGAAATACGAAAATCAGTAAACATAAACAGTAAGAATTACTAACTCCATATTTTGCGTAAAATTTCCAACATTTCTAACAAAGTGTCAGTATTTAAAAAAATAAGTATCTAGTATGAAAAACTGAAAGATTTACATTACACAATTTTTTTATGCGTATAATGGAGTCAGTAAAACTGGTTTTATAAAAATGTTTCCAACGGCACTTTACAAGGCCAGAAAATGCCGGAAAATACCAAAAATGCATCAGCTTCCGTGGCTCTTATTCGGTTCACCCTCCACACCATTCGGCTAAATGCCTAGTGTTGCCCCCTCAGTACAAAACCCTAGTTACGCCACTGTGCCTACCCCATTTCGAATCGTCAGCAAACAGAAATAAACAGATAGCACCAACTTCACGCATAAGTGAATCAATGCAAACAACGAATAGAATGGGGCTTAAAACGGTAACCTGTGGAACACCACTTGTTACTTTTAATATAGATTGACAAACAGTTATCAATTGTAACTTGTTGTTGCATTCTATCGACAATGTCAATTCTAAACCATTTGCGCCTTATCACTGATGGCAACATTTTGAAGGCTGTACAACAATGTTTGTGCGAGATTTTGTCGAAAGCCCTAGAAATATCCAAATAAATTAAATGGTATTATATGGGTTATTTTCCTCGATAGCATTAGTCTAGAAATCCAGACAGGGTAATAATTGAATTACCGAAGATCTTCCAGACAAGAAACAAAATTGGTTCAAAAAAAGATAATATTCTGCCAAATAACTTGTAATTTGCCTAGCTTAGAGGTCGACCGAATTTCGGTTTCGGTTCTGGTTTCGGCCATGAAGTTATAGCTCAGTTTCGGTTTCGGCCGAAACCGACGAACTGGTTTCGGTTACGGTTTCGGTTTCGGCTGAATCCTATGCTTCAGTTTCCGTGAATCCAATTGTATCCAAAAGTATCCAATTGCCGTACAGACTACTAGGCTAGTGGTGACGACATCCAGGGGGAACCATCACACATCCTGCTTACATATGCCATGCCCATCAATAATAAATACAATCTTTCTTAGATCCAAATTGAAAATATTTAAATGGCTTCGTTGTACTGGAGTGTATTTATGCTTGCATTTGTCTTTATTTATGTTTTCAAGCAAAGTCTTACTTCCTGAATGAAAAGCCCTTTTCCGTGCCCTGGACTAACACGAATAAAATAAGACTATTTTTAAAATAAAAAATGATTAGTGCCCAAAAAAAAAATACAAACGAAAGTCCTTAAGTCTTGTAGTAAGACTGACAAGTTCTTTTTTTAATTTTAAAACATTATGTTTGTTGGAGGGGGGGGGCAGGGGCTGGTGGGAGGCCACACACTCTTGATTTTATGATATTATTCCTGTTTTTTTGTCAAATTATTAAAATTGATACTTTTCAGGTTAGGTTTTGGTTCAGGTTTCGGTAGTGGTTTCGGTTTCGGCCGAAACGGCTTGATCGAGTTCGGTAGTGGTTTCGGTTTCAGTCGAAACCGAATTGCCAGTTTCGGTAGTGATTTCAGTTTCGGCCGAAACCAAATCACTGGTTTCGGCAGTTGTTTCGGTTTCGGCCGAATGTGAAAAAATTGGTCTCGGTCGACCACTAGCCTAGCTACGATTTTCCGAAGAACCTTGCATGCAACACAGGCGTTAATGTAATCTTCCTATAGTTTAAAATCACGGAGGGGTCACCTTTCTTGAAAACTGGGGAAATTTGTGGCCCTACGTCAGGAAGGAGACCGTCAATAATTTATCTATGAAACAGGAAAGTAAGAAGTTCAGCCAGACAAAAGGACAGATTAACAAAGGCTGGTAATTTATCTGGGCCCGCTGCATCTTTGGCATTTAAAGATCTTACAGCCAGTATAACTTCTGATTTGGTTATATGTATTGATGTTTTTTTTAGGCGTGACTTAGTTGTATTGATGTTTTTTTTAGGCGTGACTTAGTTGTGTTAACGTTACACTCTGGTAAGTTACCATCGTCCAAGGTATATTTGCAAAGTAGTTATTGAAAAGGTCTGACTGCACCTGGGGATCGACAATAGTAGAATCCTCATAAATAATCGCTGGAATAGGACGTTTTTGGTTCATAATTCGACGTATATAGAGCAGTGACATTTGCCGCCATATTGGCACCAGTATGGGTTTTGGAGGGCATAACTACAAGGTGCACTACATAAAAATGGAAAGAAAAACAACGGAAGAGCGGATTTCTTAGGCTTAAAATGACGTTTTTTTCTCCAACAACAAAAATTGCGCGTTTTAGGTCTAAGAAATCACTCTTCACAGCATCGGCTTCAGTATGACGTCCTTCTGTTTCTCTCTGTAGTGTCCCTTGCAGCTAACCCATTAAGGCTCCAGCATAGAGTTATATACAATAATACTACGTCGTGTCACTGCACTATCCAGTTGGAAAACATATACATATATGGATATATTCTTGGAATTAATGATTTTATGTTCGTTGGCCTCAGCCACCTTACGTACACAAATCTCGTAGTCCTTACGTCACTTTTATAATTAATTAATTCAATTGTAGACTATTTTTTTTCTATTTGCGCCAACATTTGTGTTTTTTATGGATAACTTTTTTATAGTTTTTTTTTACTGATTGCCTTTAAGTTTAGAATTGAAAATCGAATTCGTAACGGTTGCTCTAAAAGGGGAAGAAATATCAAGAACCACAATTAAGTTTACCAAGGAATGACGTCCTTAAATTATTATTATTCTTTTAAAATAATTCTTTTGACCCTTTAAGTCAGCCGAAGCAATTTAATGCTTGTGTGGCTGAACCGGCTCAATTTCGAACATTTCCAGACTTTTTTAGAGAAGAATTAATACTCATTTTGCCCGTAAGAAGATTAGGCCATCTAACTTCATTCAACAATGTTGCGGCCAAATCATAGTTAAAGGGGCACCCGGCCTGCCTTATAACATTCCGCGTGCCAAATTACAGCTACGCGCAGATCATCATCCGAGCAATTACAGTGCCAAGGTCGGCTGGGGTGGTAGCTGCGTTCCTCGCATAGCTGCTGTCTCGGTTGGGTTTGTGAATAGTACACGAGACAGAATCAAGTCAACGATTGTGTCGTCACAAACCGGAATGATTCTCGTATTTTAAAATCACAATTTATAATTTTCTAGGCGAGTGTCTTATAATTTTGCTTCGGCGATCTATTGGAATAATTAATTTTAATTTTTTCCGCATTAGTCTATTAGATTTTAGATCTCATGGTAATTATTAGAAAATTAGTAGATGTACACACAGAGATGAAACGTCATGATTATTGTACGCGCGCAATGCATCATTTAGTGACGGATCGTTAGTAAATAAAGTTTCATTATATTCAACAACAGATAATCTCCTAGACGCCACATTTAAAAAAGGATTTTTAGCAAGGGAAAGACTAACGGTAAGGAAATAGACCTTTGGGGCCGTACTTGATGTGGAGGATCGAGAAAAATGGCGCTGGGAGGTATATCCCTTTAATATCAGTAAAGCTTCTCCCCGAATTAATCGTGCCCACTCATAAAGTTGCCAGAATTAATGAACCCAACAGAGACGTTAGGCCCACAGAATGGTGGCTTACTTTTCAGACCGTAGATTGTCACTGGATCATTCACAAGAACAAGAGCCAGCACGTTATTGCCTTTGGTCCATAAACTGAGTGAACCCATTTGACAAAACAAAAGTCAGAAAATCATCATTATGTTGGTCCATCGCGGTATGATCGAGCCAGTCAATGTTTACTACTTGTTAAAATCTAAAAGAACCGCTTTAGTTATATTTCACCCTAACAACAGAAGACAAATACTCCATCAGAAGCTTTACAGTGATCGTCTCTCGAATCACATGGAGGATGGATGATACACAAGGACAAATCTGACCCTTTTACCATCCAACAACAGATTTTGTTTTGAAATTTCATGACAAGGAGGCATAGGTGCGTGAAATTCAAGAGTTGAAAGACGAAACTCCTACCTCAAATATTTTCGGAGATATTCGAGTTTTCCGTCGGTTGAATAAGCCGGTTTTTTTTAGTAGCGTCGGTAAAGAAGCCCGATCTATAAAGCCAGTGGTCCCGAGCATTACATAAACAACACTAGGCCGCTTGCCGTAATATAACACAGCGAAAGTTCTTTTAGTGAAAATAATGTAGAAAATAATTTGCCTAATCTGGTAGAAAAAAAAAACCACATTAATTCAAATGTCACACGTATTGAAATAACACTGTCGCTTCGTTTTCCAATGGCACTATCACCGATTGAAAGTAAGCAAAATCTGGCAACATCTAGCGCTATCTAGCACAGAGGCGTAACTTCAAAATTTGGGCCCGGAGGCTACTATGCAGTGGAGGGCCCCCCTTTATAAAAAAAAAAAAAGTTATTTTCATACAAGAGAGGCCAGTGGAGGGCCCTTTTCATTAAAAAAGAAATGCCACACAAGGCATAAGCCCATTAGAGGTCGCCGCCCCCTCCCCCCTCAAAAAAAATGTTTTTACAGCGCAGTGGAGAGGCCATCTCTTTCCCTTCATAAAAAACGCCGTTTTTGCCATACAGGCGAGAGCCCAGTATAAGCCCTTCATAAAAAAATTGCAGTTTTTGCCACATAACGCAACAACCCAATGGAGCCCCTCCCCCCCCCCTCCCTTTCATAAAAAAAAATAAAACAAATAATGTTTTGCAACACAAGACAACTTTTTCTCACGAAACTTTTGCAGTAACTTACTTTGTCATATTTTGGGGTTACAAACAAATTTTAAATTGGGGCCAGTGAGGGGGGCCCCCAAAGTCGGTGGGCCCAGAGGCGGCTGCCTCCTCTGCCTCATTGTAGTTACGCCACTGATCTAGCAGTTGCTTGCACCAAACGAAGGAATGCACAACGGCATTTCTTTTACTAAAACAAACAAGCCTCGACCTTCCTAATATTGAGTGAAAATTTGGTTCGTCATCGTGCACCTCGGAGCAAGCTGTAAAGGTTAACAATATCACTGCCGCTAAATGGCGCCACGGTATTTTCGTTCGCATTTCAATCGGTGATAGTTCCACTTTAATATGCCAAATGAAGAGCGTGTTGGTAGATGCGCTCATCGAGATCAGTGTTGATTCGTTCGGAGAGCACTGGGCTGAAATCATATGGGTGAAGTTGCTACGGAAAATATTGTGAATGAAATTTTACAGCACAACGGAAAACATGTCGCTTGGCCGAGTACTTGTGATCCGCATGATTAATTTGCATGCCTACTGCTATGGTAGTTTGTTCCGCATTATGTTTACAAGAAACTGACTTTATGATGCCGCGTTTCCTTGCATTACGAGTGCAAAAACATGTTGATATCAAATTTGTAGACTCTACACAGTTACTGTTAAGAGTCTACGAATGGGATATTTACGTGGTTTTATTGCAGTTATAGTGGAAGGAAACGCGGTGTCATACTGTCAGTTTCCTGCAAACATAATGAGGAACAAACTATAGAGCAGTGACACGGCGTAGTAGAATTGTATATAACTCTATGCTGGAGCCTTAATGGGTTAGCTGCAAGGGGCACTGCAGAGAGAAACAGAAAGGCGTCATACTGAACCCGATGCTGTGAAGCGTGATTTCTTGGACCTAAAACGCGCGATTTTTGTTGTTGGAAAAAACAACGTTATTTTAAGACTTAAGAAATCCGCTCTTCCGTTGTTTTTCCCTCCATTTTTATGTAGTGCACCTTGTAGTTATGCCCTCCAAAACCCATACTGGTGCCAATATGGCGGCAAATGTCACTGCTGTATAGCTGAAGCGGGTCGAGGGGTAATCGTCTCACTGGAAAATCGCATAATTCAAAGAACGTATACAGTATAACAGTATAACGGAAAATCGTCTAACACGAAATTCATATAATGGAAAATCGTCTAACAGGAAATTCGTATAATGGAAAATTGTCTAATGTCCCTGCCTTGCTCGCCGCTGCTATACATATTACCAAGAATTTATAGGGTTTAGGAGGAGAATTTGTAACTCTAAAATGTCCCAATTGAAACACGTTAGATTCGTCCCCATTAGTTAAGTCCGAGTTTTCAGAGGGCGCCACGTGTTCTATCTGTTAATTTTTGCTTTTTTTTCAGCCCAAATCTAAAGTAAACTAAATTACAACTAAGCTAGGCTAAATAATAATTAAATTTCGTTTAGTTTAGTTTAATTTTAGGCTAAAAACTGAGTAGAAATGCCCACATAAAACACGTGGCGCCCTCTATAAACTAAGACTGAACTAATGTGAATGTATCTAAGGCGTTTCAGTATGGGTCTCCGTCACAAATTCTCCTCCCCAACCCTATAAATTATTGATATTACATCAGAAACCGCAGGTTTATTATTGCCCAATTAGACGTTTATCCTTTATACGATTATCCATTGTACGATATTCCGTTTAGATGGTTTTTCCAGATTTTTTATTTATGCAGATTTTAGACAATTATCCCATTAGACGATTTTCCAGTTAAGACTTTCGTCCGACGCCCCTCTGAAGCCAGTGCTACGTACGGGTGGTGTGAAATGCTCGGTTAGCAACACTGGTTAGATATGGTAGCTCATGTGTATGCCCATGTTCGACCAAATTAAGTTTCTTCACATTTTTGCTCACACTGGCTAATAACGCTGATTTTCGTTCACATCGCTCACTCAATCAGCACATCATGTGACTCAAATCACCCAACCCACCGCTAATACTCCCCCCCCCCGGTCTTCTATTATATTCTTCCATTTTAATGTTCATGTTGGCAGAAATAACTAAGGCTCAAAGCCGTATCGAAGTTGCCCCTTCGAAAAGCATGCTGTCCTGAAAAGCTTCCCCCAATGCTTCCCTCCTACAGACGCGCGGTGCGTTGATATTTAAAGGGACACCCGGCCTGCCTTATAACATTCCGCGTGCCTTATAACAGCTGCGCGCAGATCGCCCTCCGCGCTTTTACAGCGCCAAGGTCGGATGGGGTGGTAGCTGCGTTCTTAGCAGCGAGGAACGTAGCTGCTGTCTCGGTTGGCTTTGGGAATAGTACACGAAACAGAATCAAGTTAAAGATTGTGTCGTCACAAACCGGAATAATTCTCGTATTTTAACATCACAATTTATAATTTTCTAGGCTATTGTCTTAAAATTTTGCTTCGGCGATCTGTTGGAATAATTAATTTTTAATTTTTACTGCATTAGTCTTTTAGATTTTTGATCTCATAGTAATTACTAGTAAACGATTAAAATTAGTACTGCGCACACACAGATAAAACTTCAAGGTCATTGTAGGCAAGCAAAGCATCATACACATTCTGGAAGAACGTAAACAAAGTTCCCCAATATTCAACAGAAAATCTCCTAGACGCCACATTTTAAAACGGATTTTTAGCAAGGGAAAGACTTAACGGTAACGAAATAGACCTTTGGGGCCGTACTTGATGTGGAGGATCGAGAAAAATGGCGCTGGGAGGTATATCCCTTTAAGTCTTAAAGTAGTGGTCCTTATGTAGGCAGTATAGTTCTAGTTAGTTCAAGTTCTCATCTAATTTGGAGCGTTGATCCGATTTTCTTACGTCGGAAGTTCCCAAGTCACCAGTTTCGTGGTTTCATGAATTATTAACAGGCGGTTAAAGTAAACTGGGGCTAGCGTGCGCTTACGTAGCCCCAAGATAGGTAAACATGTAAATCGCTAACGAAAAGTTAGTTAGACGTGAAACTTAAATAAAACAGATGCAGTGCTGGCACATCTATTAAACTACGTATCCGAAAACTTTACGCCTGTGAGGAATTTAACACGAAATGTTTTAAAATGACCTCTTAAATTCTAGGCTACCTAATTTATTTTATTTACCTGCTTAAAATTAAAACGAAAACCAAGCGTTACAGTGAGTGAATTTTGTGATAGGCAACGAGGAAAAGTTCATCAAAATGTTATAAAGCCAACAAAATTAAAATGCTTGACCAAACCTTGAACCGTCGGGGGTTAAGTGCTTCTTAGTCTCACAACAAGTAACTAACGTATTGAATTTCATTGGCTATATTGTACGGACAATATTGTTCTTGTGCGTTTGTTTGCATTGTGGTGATGGTTTTAATTTTGGGACGGGCAGGAAGACGAGCAGGCAGGGAAAGGAGATGCGTGATCAGCATTTTCTAGTCAACACGTTTTGCTGCAGGCTGTAATAATGAAATTTTGCTTTCCCACCGTTGAACATCGTTTCAGAGAGGTCGCATTATTCAACACGAAACTCTTAGTGGACAGGCTTGTTGGACGAATCAAGGAAATACAAATATTATTTGAACTGTACTACGCCCTTCTTTGTACGTTGTTTGAGGTTTTGTTATTTGCAATAAATTAACTCGAACTTGAAAAAAAAGTTACAAAATTAACTCAAAAAAGTGGCAACTCTTTAAGTAATTCCCATCAGCCGGAATCTAATAGTTTGTCTTCAATGCACCTGTGGACATCGTGCGTTCAAGTTTTGGACGAAATCGGGACTTGACCCTGCGTTCCAGTGTGGAAAGGTGCGGTGCTCAGACCCGCACTTTAGTGCAACGTTTTGACCCTGCGAGTGATGACATACCACAACGAGAAGAAAGGAGCAACGGCAGCGCCGAGTATGTTGGGGGTGAAAGAAACATTAACCAAAGCCCAGACCCTGGGTGCAGTATCGGGTTCCAGTGCGGAAGAGTTTTCGTTTTGGACATAAGTTGGGGCCCAAACACCGAAGTCAGTGATAGAAGTCTAGTATATAAAAAGGGTTTAAGTGCTGGAGTGCCACTCAGACAAGGAACGCCACGGGAATGTCGAAAATCTTGTTTACTTTCATGTTTGCTGGGGCCAACGGCCAAGCTTAGTCTTGTGTGCCTATACTTACATAGGTGGACATTATAGCTATGCCTTATAATGTTATTTCCGTTTCCTGCCTCTAGAACTTTCTAGAAGCTTCCATTTTCCATAATACCCTGGCTATTTCGCGGTTGTCAGGGGTTACCAAAACGTATTTAAGCAAGGGGGCCAGCATGGAAAATCAGAAAGCCTTCGGGCCAGCCAACTGGCTAGTCCTCTTCAACCCCTGCTAGGTCTCCTAGTTAGGGGTATTTCTGGATTTTAGGTCTCTAGTAGGCCCAATTGTGGTTAGGCTTTTCCCCGCAACCTAAACAAGGCTCTTTACCCTAATTTAACCCCAAAGTTCCCCAGCTTCCCTTAGAAGAATTTGTTCAGTCTAATTTTGGTTTAGCTCTCCCACAGTTGGCTATTTTTCGTCAACCCAATCATGAAGCTGCTATTAACAGAAATCTAACGTTTGTTGAAGGTGCTCTCCGCTGCGCCGGCCTTCAGAACCATAAATAGTACACGCAAACCGAGTTTCATTTGTTCGGTAGTGAGTTTCCGGCAGTTCTGATTGCTGGAAGCTTTAGGGGACGTTTATCCTTCTCCTTAACAGTTCTACCGCCGAGTCCAACGACGTTGACTTCTCCAAATTAGTCGTACGTCCCAATCCGTATACTGGGCAAATAATCTATACCACATAATTCCTTGTTAGTTAGTCCTGGAGGTACCAGCAGCGTGCAAATACACTCGAAGGGGCCCGGGCAACTTTTAGTAAAAGGGCAGAGCAAGTTGTAGTGGACACTTTATTTGGGCACTTTTTTTCCGCTGTCAGTTTTTACCCTTTTCTGATCCTTTTTAGCCTTTTTACCCATATTTTGCCCTTTTAGGCCCTTTTTAATCCTTTAGGCTCTTTCTCAGGTACCGCCTTGCCAGCAAATGTCGACACAAAAGGCTATTTTTTTTTTTGTACAAAATACCCATTTGGCATAAAGGGAGGGAGGAGCAATCAGTGCTTCCACTTCTCACTTAAAGAATTTCCCCGAGTAACAAAATTTCTCTTTTTTTCCCTGTGCAAAAAAAAAATGTCTTTTTTACTGCCCTTGTTTAATTTTCTTTCGATGCACCACTAATTTTTAACATTTTCTAATTAAAAAAAAAATGGGCCCGTTTTGAGGGCACAGGATATTGACGCAAACTGGACATAAAATTGAAACGACTACTTATCTTATTAAGTAATAGCAGGAGGAAATGAAATGAAATGAAATGAAATGAAATGAAATTATGCTTTATTAATTTCCTCCTCAGTGGTAATCGTTATTAGTGACAAACTCACGGATATCGATTTTTAACCCATGGCTGCGAGGATTTGTCCGACGAGACTATGCAAATGTCGAGGAGCGCAGCCCCGAGACTTTTGCATAGTCAAGCTGGACTAATCCTCGCAGCCGTGGGTTAAAAATCGATATCCGTGAGTTTGTCACCAATAACACATTTATATCACGGTTGGGATGTCAAGTTAAAATCGTATTTAATTAAAACGTGTTTGTGTTTTTTGAAAATTGCGTCAAGAGGTTACCATTTTAGTTAGATATGAGTGGTTTGTTAGCCTGTGATATGGGCCAGACATTTGAGAGTTTGCAGGGATAGGATTTCTTTCCTTTTAAGTAATTAGTTTTCTACGTTTTTATTGCGTTACGTTTTTTTTTGCATGCTGTATTTGGTTGTTGGTATGTGCGTTCCCGGTCGCGTGGTCCGGAATTGTCAAAAGTGTGGGTTATCGGTAAAAGTGTGGGGTAACTTGATAACCCACATTTTTTGTGATGACGCACACTTCCAGTGTTGGTTAACGGGATTTAACCTACGGAAATTTAGCGTGGCGTTGAGGTAGCGTGACATCACAGCCGTGGTATAAAATAATCTTAGACCTGTAAAACTTTCTACTGCCACAATTTTCGTGATTTTAGCCTTAATAAGCCAGCAACAAACGAGACATAAACTTTAACCAAATTGCAAATTGGGGTTGTGTAAGATGGGGTTGGGTAAGGGTTTAAATGTTAACACGCCTTCTTTGGAGTAGACGATCGTGGGGTTACGGAATTTTCAAGAAAGTGGGTTTGAGTGGAGAAAACATGGAGAATCAACTCGCAAATAAAACGCAGAATTTCCCCATTTTTTTTTACCTTTTTAACATTTTTTTCGTTTGGAAGAGCATTTTTTCCTCCTAAAAAGGAAAAAAAATTCCATGTCGGTGGAAGCACTGGGGACAAAGAAGGGGTACGTTACGTGTTGTTCGTAAAAAAAACTACAAAATCGTGAATAATTATAGTTCCGACTTTTTTTTTTTTACATTTTCTCGATAAATTTGGTTACCAAGGAGGTCGAGAGAGTCGAACATCACCTAATCCGGTAATTATAAAACGTTTTCGACTTAGTCATTTATTCTTTCACTGTCTTTTTCTTCTGTGCTTCTCTCACTCACTCCCCGATTCCCCCTAACTAAGAATGGGTCCGTTCCAGCCCTAATTCTACTGCCTTTTAGCCCGCTTTCGTATTCATCTCCCTCCCTTCTCCAATGTGGGGGCGTTCTATTAAATGATTCATTCGACGTCAATTAACCAGTAAAACCTCCAGCTAACGAAGTTTCGTTAATTGCCGCCAAAAGACGCTGCTAATGAAATTAAATTTAAATTAATTTCAACCCAGGGAAGAAAGAAAAGACTGTGGAAGCAGGACGAAATATTCGAAGGCCACACGGACAAATTGGGGACAAAAATTTTCATCACGCTGGTGTGAGTGAAGCTCTTTTTTTTTGGGCGGGGGGGGGGGGGCGGCGGGGGCGCGGAGTTACGTTTTTGAAATTTGGAACTTTTTAGCTATGGGATAAGTGGTTGTAAAAAAAAACGGATGCATTTTTACTGTTTTTATTATTTTTCCTAATTTATTTTTGTGTACTTTTTGCCTCTCGTAACCACGTGGTGCAAAATCGATGTTTGAATCTTTGAAATTAAATTCACCCGAGGCTAAAAATAGTATACTAAAAACCGTCAAATTTCCAATGACAATAGGGTGCTTCGAAAACAGACCTGTGTAGCTCCAGTTAGGCAGACTCACTCCGTTATACTTACATTCACGCAGATCGTGTGCGGTTTCGCCACTGTAATAGGCTGATCTGGCTTAATCTTAGACGGTTGCCAGTATTATACACTTAATGTAAAAAGCTGTATTGCAAAATAATCAAAAAACATTTTTTCAAAATAAGCGTTATTTCCCATTGATTCATAATGTTAAACTTTAGGCCCAGGTGGGCACCTCTAAAAAAAATTAAAGACGGGAAAGCCAAAGGATCACAAGAAATAACTAAATACAGATGCAAACCTATTTTCGTTGCCTTTTGGACTTATTTGTCAGACTGCCTGAGCGGGGAATCGAACCCAGGACCTTTGGAACCAAAGGCCAAGGTCCTACCGCTATGCCAGACAGACACGGCCTTTTTTTTTTTTAAAGGAAACGTCCATAGGCAGCATTTAACACGTGCATATACAGGGTGAGGCAACTGAAGTGTCTGGCAACAATGTCTTCTAAAGACGTGTAATTAGCTCAAATCGAAATACCTACCAATACTAAGCAAACCCGGGCG